>JBBPBX010099551.1:0-12513 GCA_038048925.1 Garcialebias charrua | reverse complement strand
TTTGTTGTTTTGAATTAACTTACTGTTAATAAAATGAATTATAGACAACTAGTTTTTGTAATCAATTTATTTTTTCAAAATTAGAACAAAACAAAGACCAACACATTTTTCAAACTCATAAATATACCGGTAATTTATTTACCGGTATTTGCATTTTTTTCTAGAATACTAAATAATCTTTCCATCATCTCCCTACTTTCATTCAACCTTCTCTCTTCTGCCTCCCTCTGCAGCTTCATATCTTCTCTGATTAAGTCCATTAACTCATACTCTCTGTTCTTCTTCCTCTTTCTTCCTCGTCTCTGTTCCGTTCTTTCCTCCTCCTCAGCCCTGTCGTCCTGGTCACCCACTGCTGTGCTTGGACCTGGAGTGTCCTCACGGATGGAGGAAATTAGGACAGGAGGTGCAATGCAAGGTCTCTGTCCTAACGCCTCATCCATGAGGGTAAACCAGGGCTACGTCGCAGCAGTGGGCTTCCCACTCACTCCTTCCCCTGACCCTGGATATTTGCAGTCCTGAACAGAGGAAATAAGATATCACAGTTGGCAAAAAGAGCAACAAACATTTTTTTTTAAAGTTTACATGTACATACCAGATTCCAAAAAAGATAGGACACTAAACAAATTGTGAATAAAAACTTAATTTTATGATGTGGGGATGGCAAATGTCAATATTTTATGCATAACATAACATAGATGACAGATCAAAAGTTTAATCTAAGTAAATGTAACATTTTAAAGGAAAAATATGTTGATTCAAAATTTCACAGTGTCATCAAATCCCAAAAAAGTTGGGACAAGTAGCAATAAGTGGCTGGAACGCCAATCAACGCTCCGTTCAGAAGCCTGCCTCACTGATGGTATGGGGTTGCATGAGCGCTTGTGGCATGGGCAGCTTGCATGTCTGGAAAGGCACCATTAATGCAGAGAACTATGTTCAGGACTTGTCGCAACTTTTTTTGGGATTTGTTGACGCCATGAAATTTTGAAACAACATATTTTTCATTTAAAATGATAAATTCTCTCAGTTTAAACTTTAGATCTGTGATCTATTCTGAATAAAATATTAGATGTTGGCACCTCCACATCATTGCATTCAGTTTTTATTCACAATTTGTTTAGTGTCCCAACTTTTTTAGAATCTGGTTTGTATCAACAGAGCACGTACAAATTATATAATTCATTACACATGTACATACTGTACTTTGTATTTCTTCTTTAAATTTTCATCCCCTGAACCTCCAGAGGAGCTACTTTATCCTGCAGGCACATCTTCTCCAAAATTACCCTAATAACATCAACATAAAATGAATGAAGAGGGGAAACATGGAAAATAATGTCTTAAACCCACAATGAAAAACAGTTTTCACAGCACAACACAAGAGGTTGCAGGTTATGTACAGTACAGTACAGTATGGTTAATGAAACTGTACTCAGAAGCATAGGATGAATCTTGTACCTCCACGCCACAGCTGCAGAATGTTTAGCCCCCGTAAAAAGGTGGCTGTTATTATTCCGAAGCTTAATAAAAGCCTCGGTCTGCTCCTTGCTCCCTAAAAAACAGAAGAATAAAATTAGCTTAGCAGCGATAATACGACGGGAGTCACGGGACCCACTGTACGAGCTGACAAAAGATATAAAAAATATCTACGCAAATGACTAACATCCGCTTTAATCATTTATGTTATAAATCATAACCGCTTTAGGCTTTTAATTTTTTAATCCCACATTTTAACATAACTTACATTTAAAAGTGTATTCTGTCGCTTCGTCCGCCATTACGTTCATCCAAAATGTTCCCTCAATGCGCACGCGCAGAGTAAACGCAATGCATTTTGGGATAGCCTCCGTCTGGAAGGATCCACCGGACCCGTCCTTCAAATTCGGGGAAAAGAAGGCCGCATTCGTCGGCCGCATCGAAGCAGTCTTCGAATTGGGACAGGCCTTGGCGCATCGCTGTGACGTCAGCGGCCTTCAAATGCGGCCTCAGACCCATGCAGCCGTCGGATTGGGACACACCATGTGTGTCTGCTCGCTGGCCCGACCCCCACCGTGGTGGCAACAATCTACCGCCCTCCAAAAGTGAACAGCTCCTTCATGAATGACTTTGCTGGTCTAATGGCTCATCTAACAGCTCTTTCACCCAATGTCATCCTGCTGGGCGATTTCAACATTCATTTGGATGAAGAAAACAACCAGAGTCTCCAGAGACTTCACATCTTGCCTGGACAGATGCGGCTTTCAACAATTCATCAACTTTCCAACACACAAGATGGGCCACACTCTGGATTTACTCTGCTGCACCGGACTTTCTCCTCTTAACTGTTCTTCTGATGAACTTCCATTTACTGATCACCTGATGATTTCATTCAATGTTAATCTTAAATTTTCCTCAGATAAACCTCAACGCACTATTTCCTTCCGTAATATCAAGAATATCAACCATGACACTCTTTTATCTCATATTAATAATACCCTCTCCACTTTCAACTCCTCCAACCCAGATGATCTTGTCACATTATACAAGCCTCACCAACATACTTAACTCTGTTGCTCCTCTGAAAACTCGGACCGTTTCCTTCTCCAACTCTGCACCCTGATTCACTCCAGCACTCCGTTCTCTGAAAACCAAAGGTCGGCGGCTAGAGCGTCTCTATAAAAAATCCGGTCTCACAATTCACAAGGAACTTTATGCAAACCATCTCATCCATTACAAGAACAGTATTTCTCAAGCCAAATCCAGCTACTTCTCTGACATCATCAGTTCCAATGTTGGTAATTCAAAAACATTGTTCTCTCTCCTCCACCGTTCTGTCTCATCTCCTAACTCTCTACCCTCTCACATGGTTTCCACAGAATTTTGCAACTCCCTGATGTCATATTTCAATGAAAAGATTATTTCAATTCATAAACACCTTGGACCAAATACTGCCCCCAGCATCCTTGTTGAACTCCCCCTCCCTCCCTTTCTCTGTCTTCTCCCTCCCCTCTGCTGATGACATTGCTGACATTATCAGCAAGTCCAAGTCCTCATCCTGTCAACTTGACCCATTTCCCACAGTTCTTGTTAAATCCTGTCTCCCGTCTCTGCTCCCTATCATCACTAATATCATCCACTCCTCCCTAACCTCTGGCATTGTTCCCACAGCCTTCAAATCTGCTGCCATCACCCCCATCATCAAGAAACCAGGTCTTGACTTCACCAACTTCAGTAATCTTCGTCCGATCTCCAATCTGCCCTTCATCTCCAAGATCCTTGAAAAAACTGTTGCTAGTCAACTTCACTCTCACCTGTCCAACAACAACATTTATGAAGAGTTTCAATCTGGTTTTCGCCCCCACCATAGCACCGAAACAGCTCTAGTAAAAATTACTAACGACCTTCTTCTTGCTGCTGACTCTGGTCTTCTGTCCATCCTCATTCTTCTTGATCTAAGTTCTGCCTTCGACACCATCTGTCATTCTATCCTCCTCAACAGACTAACCTCCATTGGCATCTCAGGTACCCCGTTAGACTGGTTCAACTCCTATCTCTCTGACCGCACTCAATTCATTCAGCTTAAATCCTTCCGTTCCCAGTCTTCCCCTGTCTCCACGGGTGTCCCCCAAGGCTCTGTCCTCGGACCCCTCCTCTTCATCATTTACCTCCTTCCTCTAGGTCACATCTTCCGCAAATACGGCGTCCATTTCCACTGTTATGCTGATGACACACAGCTCTACTTGTCATCAAAACCTAACTCCACCCACCCACCCTCCATCCTCACCGACTGTCTCATTGAGCTAAATCACTGGTTTTCTAACAATTTCCTTCAACTAAACAGTAACAAAACAGAAATCATTCTCGTCGGTACCAAAAACTCTATTTCAAAATCAGAACATCTTCTCGTCCCCCTTAACAACTCTCTGCTATCCCCCTCCCCTCAGGTCAAGAGCCTCGGTGTCATCCTCGACACCACTCTCTCCTTCACTTCACACATCAACAATATTACTCGGTCTGCCTATTTCCACCTCCGTAATATTAACCGTCTCCGTCCTTCTCTCACACCCCGCTCCACAGCCATCCTGGTGCACAGTCTTGTGACTTCCCGTATCGATTACTGCAACTCCCTTCTCTACGGCCTCCCCAACAAATCTCTCCACAAGTTACAGATGGTCCAGAACTCAGCTGCCCGTGTCATCACTCAAACCTCCTACTATAACCACATCACTCCTGTCCTGCAGCAGCTCCACTGGCTCCCGGTTAAATCACGCATCATCTTCAAAATTCTACTTCTCACGTTCAAAGCTATCCACAACCTTGCCCCTCCTTATCTATCTGACCTCCTACAAATCTCCATCCCATCACGCTCTCTCAGATCCTCCTCTTCGCTACATCTCCATGTACCCTCTGCCCGCCTCTCCACCATGGGGAGCAGGGCCTTCACCTGCTCTGCCCCTCACCTCTGGAACGCTCTACCGCCAGACCTTCGAAACACCACCTCCCTTTCTCTGTTCAAGACAGCCCTGAAAACACATCTCTTTAGACTAGCTTATCATTAACTTTACTAAATGTATTTTTATTATTTTGCATTTTATAATCTTTATGTATTTTATATTTCAATTTGTCACTGATAATGTTTGCACTGTATTGGTTTGTTAAGTGTCCTTGGGTGTCCTGAAAGGCGCTTTTAAATAAAATGATTATTATTATTATTATTATTATTATTATTATTATTATTATTATTATTATTATTATTATTATTATTATTATTATTATTATCTGAAAGTAGCAAATTGGTGGCTAAAAGTAGATTTGAAAAAATAGCAAAAACTACAAAAATCAAAAGACAATCAAAAACTAAACACTAGCTAAAAGCTAAATGTAACAAAGACCTAGCTGGAAGCCAAAAGACTCAGAATGGCGGCTGAAAGCTAAAAATAGCAAGAGGCTAGCTGAAAACTTAAAGTAGCTAAATTATTGCTAAAAGTAGAAGTATGGAAGCTTAAAGCTAAAAGTAGTATAAAGAACACACACACAGAGCAACTGCTTAAGCTGATTGAAGAGACCACAGTGTATGTCTATGGGGAAAATATTTCTAAATAAAATTAAATATTTACAAAAATTAAAAAGTTACATAAACCAAATGCCACAGCACTCATCTCCTGAATGAGCTGAACATTTTGCTCTATGAACGATTAAAACAACACAAAAGTTATTTGATTGTTTCACTTGAAGCTGTGTATTTTGATGCATTAAGATTTTAATAAAAGATCCAGTTTTATTTTTGTTTGTTTTGTTTGTTTCTGGGAGCTAACCATGTTTGTTTTTTCATTGTCACTATCTACCTTTTTTAATCAAACACCTAATTTTAATGAACTCTTATTCTACATTTTATGGTATTTTACTGCCCACGAACCTTTGGATCACTCAGGTTTGCAGAAAATGGTGACAAATGAAACTTTTTCCTACCATTGAATAAACCTGTTTTGCTTGATAAGCGAAGCAGTTTGCTCCAGATAAACCGGGATAAACCAGGAGAGCAGTGGACCTCTTGGCCTTGCTCTGCGGTATCAAACCAGATCTAAACTGTAATCACAATCCGTGAAGGTTCAAACACAAGGTCAAACACTTGCTGGCTGCGCCTGAAAGCTTCACTGAAAACTGCTTCGTATTCTTGCTGCACACATACAGCAGTCGTTGGAAAAGATTCACAAGCTTAAAGTTTTGTTTTTTATGAGTGAATGGAAGGGTGAAAAGAAGCAGTGGTTCAAACTGATTCAGAGGCATTCACCAGCTGTATGTCTTCGTGTTCCTGCTTTTGAATATATTGCACGTAATCCTGCTGTTTTGTTTACATTTAATCAGATTAATTTTCTTTGTAAACTGTGTTTACTTTGAGAATCTGAACTCGTTATTCTTTTTTTATTTTAACTCTTCTCGGCTCTCGTGGTATGAAAGTGTTTGTTTAGCCTGCGAGCACCAACTGTTCTGTGATGAATACTGGAGCAGCTCCAACAGAACTTTTTTTTTGTAGGATATTTATGAGTTTCTTCTGAGTATGTTCTAACCAGAAGTCGGTTGATTCATCGGGCTGAACCGAAAACCTGAGCAGCTTGAAGTGCTAATTTGAAATGGCCGCACAAAATCTCAAGGGACAGTTTTTGTAAAACTTTGTATTTGGTTGCAAATAATGCACTTTTATGAGATTTACGAGATCCTCATAGTTGTGACAATAAATCAGCTGCAGCTTCTTTTTTGTCCCTTGCTGTGGAGCAAGAGTCAAGTCAAGTCAAGTCAAATTTATTTATATAGCACAGTTAGAACAGATAAACTGTTATCAAGGTGCTTCACACACACACACACACAACATAAAAGAGGTTCAAAAATTTACAGAACAGTATCACACATCAATAGTAACAATTATGATATTAACAGCAGTAAAGTATAATAAAAATGTACAAGAACAATATTAAAATGAAAACACAGTAAAAAATACACTGTATACACCAAGTCAGTTCACACAGTAAGTATGAAATACCAGAGAGAAAAGATGGGGTTTTAGCAGGGATTTGAACATGTGAAGGGAGGAGGCCCCCCTAATGTTTGGGGGCAGGTTGTTCCAGAGTTTGGGGCCGGTGACTGAAAACGCCTGAACTCCACGGAGCTTCAGTCGTGTGTTTGGAACCGTCAAAACATCTGATCGGATTATCTCAGAGCCCGCGAGGGAACATAGAGTTCCAGCAGCTCTGAGAGGTAGAGGGGAGCGAGGCCATTTAGGCATTTGTAGGTCAACAACAGGATTTTAAAGTCAACTCTAGTTCAAAGTCAAAGTCAACTTTATTGTCAGATCTGCAATATGTACTGTACAGGACATACACAGGACCGAAATTGCGTTTCTCTCAGTCCCTCGGTGCAACAGTAAACATCTAAACATTGAAACACTGAAACATATAATAATAGACATAAGCATAAAATAGTAAAACTAACACTGTCCTGAGTTTTTGCATAGTGGTATAAGAGTATGAAAATTTACACCAACTCTAAAACTAAAACATTAAACATTTAATGAACATAATACTGTCCTGAGTTTTTGCATACTAGTATAAAAAAAGAGTATAAAAAGTATAACTAAAATAAACTAAAGGTTTCTAGCATTGACATTTGCAAAGTGGCAAAGCAGCGTATGAGTTAATGTACACAGTATATGTATGAGGTAGTAGTTGATGTTGTTATAGAGGCAAAAAGTGGCATATGCAGTAAGGCACATTGGGCATCCCTAAATAAGACCGTTCAGAGCACAGAGTCAGAGTCAGAGAGAATTTATTGTCATTTGCACCGCATGTAGTACATGTGTTGAAAACGAGATTATGTACACAGGGTCCCAGTTACATCCAACAACAAATGCAAGAGAAAAACAATAATAACATCTAGGATTAACTAAGAGAGACATCAGCTAGTAATACACTAAGCCCTAATGTAGTAGAAAAACATCATTATAAACAGCAGCACGAACATGAGCAGATGGTCACAGATGAACGCAGCAACAAGAAACAGATCAGTATCAACATGATGTGACATTTTGCAGTGTTTATTCTTATTATTTATTTATTCATGAGTCTGACAGCCTCAGGGTAGAAGCTGTTCCTCAGTCTAGTGCGTTCAGAGCACACTGTATATGTATCAGCAGTGGTGTAGATATTAGAGTAGTGTAAATAAATGTAAACAGTAGTAATTACATGTAAGCAGTAGTAATAAAAGTAAACAGTATTAATAAATGTAAACAGAGAATGTAAACAGTATTATGATTATAGGCAGTGATGTAATACAGACATTAGTGCAAGTATGAGAAGTAGTGCAAACTGTATGAGCACATGACCGAGAGTTTAGTGAAAACCCGTTTGATGACACAGAGTCTAGTGTTAAAAACTTTGTGTTGAGTGGTAATGTGTGAGAAAGTTTTAGTGTTAAGGCAGTTCAAATGGGAGGGGGGGCAGAGCAGGCAGAGTGTTTAGCATTCTGACTGCCTGATGAACAGAGCTGTCTCTCAGTCTGCTGGTTCGAGCCTGGAGACTCCTCAGTCTCCTCCCTGATGGCAGCAGTCTGAAGCAGCTGTGTAGTGGGTGTGTGGGATCACCTGCCATGCAGTGGGCTTTCCGAGTGAGGCGTTTGCTGTGTAAGTCCTGCAGTGAGGGCAAGGAGGTGCCCACGATCTTCTCAGCTGCTCTCACAATGCGCTGGAGGCTCTTGCGGCAGGATGCAGTACATGCACCAAACCACACAGTGATGCAGCTGGTCAGGACACTTTCTATGGCACCTCTGTAGAAGGTGCTCATGATGGGGGTTGAAGCTCCAGCCCTTTTCAGCTTGCGGAGAAAGTAGAGACGCTGGTGAGCCTTCTTTGCCAGTGCTGCAGTGTTCCTGCTCCAGGACAGGTCCTTTGAGACGTGCACTCCCAGGAACTTGGTGCTGTCTACTCTCTCCACTGCGGTGCTGTTGATGGTCAGAGGGGCATGTTGGGCATCCTTCTTCCTGAAGTCCACAACAATCTCCTTTGTCTTCTCCACGTTGAGAGTGAGATTGTTGTGTCCGCACCACAAGGCCAGGCGGCTCACCTCGTTCCTGTAGTCCGTCTCATCGTTGTTGCTGATGAGACCCACCACTGTTGTGTCGTCCGCAAACTTGATGAAGTGGTTGGAGCTGTACGATGGTGTGCAGTCGTGTGTTAGCAGGGTGAATAGAAGGGGGCTCAGCACACATCCTTGTGGGGCCCCTGTGTTCAATGTGATGGTGCTAGATGTGTTACTCCCGACCCGCACTGTCTGTGGTCTCCCGGTCAGGAAGTCTAGCAGCCAGTTACACATTGAGGTGTTCAGCCCCAGACTGTCCAGTTTAAGGATGAGCTGTTGGGGGATGATGGTGTTAAATGCCGAGCTGAAGTCGATGAACAACATTCTAACATAGGAGTCCTTCGTGTCCAGATGTGTGAGAGCTGTGTGAAGGGCAGAGGAGATGGCATCGTCGGTTGAGCGATTAGGTCGGTATGCAAATTGGAAGGGATCCAGGGAGTCAGGGAGGACAGATGTGATGCTTTTCATGACTAGCCGTTCAAAGCACTTCATCAGGATGGGGGTGAGTGCTACTGGGCGATAGTCATTGAGGCATGCGGGCGTTGCCTTCTTTGGGACAGGGATGATGGTGGTGGCTTTGAAACAGGTGGGGACGATGGCCTGGCTCAGTGAGATGTTAAAGATGTCCGTGAAGACCGCTGCGAGTTCCCCTGCACAGTCCTTCAGCACACGACCAGGTATGTTGTCAGGACCAGAGGCCTTCCGGGCGTTAATCTTGATGAATGATCGCCTTACGCTGTCTGAGGACAGCGTCAGCACCTGGCCATCAGGAGAGGGGGGGAGTTTATGTGCTGGTGTGCTGTTACTTGCCTCGAACCGAGCAAAGAACTCATTCAGTTCATTCAGCGCAGAGGCTGAGCTGTCACAGGTCTGGGGGGGGTGGTTTGTAGTTTGTGATGGTCTGTATTCCCTGCCACACGGGGGAGCACGGGGAGCCAGTGCAGGGAGGAGAGAACTGGTGTAATGTGCTCAGACCTACGTGTACCGGTTAAAAGCCGAGCTGCTGCATTTTGCACGAGCTGGAGGCCTGAGAAGGAGGCCTGACTGATCCCAGCATACAATGTATTGCAATAATCCAGGCGGGTTGTGATGAATGCATGGACTAGGGTCTCAAGATCAGGTCTGGACAGCACCGGCTTGAGCTTAGCTACCTGCCGCAGTTGGAAGAAGTTCTTCTGGAGAACGGAGCTGATTTGTTTATCGAACTTAAGGTCCGAGTCAAAAACCATCCCGAGATTTTTTACAGAGTGTTCGAGGTAGGGCTGGAGGGAGTCCAAGTTTATGTGATCAGAGGCGGCAACTGAGCTAGGGCTGAAGAATATGACTTCAGTCTTCTGGTCATTAAAACTTAGGAAGTTTGAAGCCATCCAAGAGCTGCTGCCTCTCAGCGAGCAGGTCGCCCCAGTTCAAATCCCTGCCGGGGGCGTCTCTGGGTGGAGTTTGCATGTTTTCTCTGCTGCGTGGGTTTTCTCCAGGTACTCTGGTTTCCTCCCACAGACCAAAAAACATGAATGCTCATAAACAAATCATGTCTAACACTGAATGCTAGGAAACACCTTGTATCTGTGACTTTTCTTCCCTCCATTGATTACGGTGACATTATCTACATGAATGCTCCTACAAGCATCCTGCAGATGTTGGATGCTGTCTATCATTCTGCACTAAGATTCATAACTGGCTGTGATTATCGAACCCACCACTACACCCAGTATTCACTGGTTAACTGGACATCATTAACTTCACTGGTTAACTGGACATCATTAACCTCACGCAGACTCTTCCACTGGTACATTTTCATCTTTAAATCACTTCTTGGTCTGCTGCCCTCATACATCTCCTCCTACATGTCTCTGTGTGAGTGCAGCTACAGCGTGCGCTCTCAGGACATGATTACCTGCAGTGTTCCATCAGTGAGAACTGAACTAGACAAAAGGACCTTCTCCTACTCTGCTCCTGTTTCCTGGAATATCTTACAAAAAGATCTGAAGCTCTCGACCTTGACCTCTCTAAATGGTTTTCAGAATCTGTTGGACTCCTGGCAAGAACCAATGCAGATTTGTTCGTGTTTTTAGTTTTCTACATTTGCCTTATAATCTGTCTGTTTTGCTACTTTTCAACATCTTTTTATAACTTGTTATACTAAAAAAATATGTATGCCTCTTTTATGATTGTCTATTGTTGTCGCTGTTGTCATCATTCTTTGTTGAAAACAGGTCTCTCTTGTAAATGAGTCCTCGAGGCTCTATGGGACTAACCTGTAGAAATAAAGGTTGAATGAATGTTAGACTGATTGGTAACTCTAAATTGTCCCTAGGTGTGAGAGACAGTGAATGGTTGTTTGTCTCGTTTGTCTCTATGTGTCCCTGTAATGGACTGCAGCCCTGTCCAGGTGTCCCCCGCCTCTCACAGTGACTGCTGGACATGGACACTGGTGACCTCAGTGATACGAAAAGGAAGAAGCATGTTAAGATGATGGATGGATGGATGGATGGATGTTTCAAAGAACCTTTATAATGTAAATTGTAAACACACAACTCAATTAACCAAGAGGCTTGATTTCTGCAGCTCCTGTCCAAACAGTCAACATTTCCAGAGTTGACAACAAGATCTTCTGCAGCTCAGACGGGATCTACCCTGAACCAGAACTCACCTGGTCCACTATCCCACCATCCAACCTGCTCCTCCAGAGCGCCACCATAAAGCGACCAACCAAACAGCATCTTTACAGCATCAGCAGCTCTCTGAATGTTTCGAACAGCGACTCTGCTGTGAGCTACAGCTGCACCGTTGGCACACGCTCAAATAAGCGGACAGGAAGCTTGTTGAAGCAGGAAGAGAAAGGTGAGGGATGGAAAACAACCCACGTCCTGTCCTGTGATACAACCGTCCAGCTCTGGCAGAGGCTGGTGCCCCGTCAGACAACATTCATGTATTTTACAGTACACATTTTGTTTATTTTTTTATTTATATAAAATTTGTTAATTTTTAAAATACAACACAAAACAATCCCATAAACGATAACATACAAAATATATATATAAAAAAACAACACATCATGTTGCACATGCAAAAGTAAAGAGCCCGGAACCAGGGGCGATTCTAGGATCTGACCTTTAGGGGGTGCTAGTCCCCAGTATTGACAATGGTTCTTGACGTGAACAACACACCCCCTGGTGTTGTTTGTGAGAAGTGTAAAAGCTTACTGCACCTGGTGCTCCCAGGCGCTCTCCCATTCAAGTACTGACCAGACCTGACCTTGCTTAGCAGCTGAGGCCTGTAAACGAGGAGCTCCATCACAGATTCGTTTATTGGATGAAAAGGGTGCAGAAAGAAGATTTTTTTTTATTACAATACAGGTGGTCCCCGACTTACAAACGGGTTCTGTTCCTACGCACCGTTCGTAACTCGAAAATTCGTAAGCCGGAACGCATTACACGTGGCGTTCGTAAGTCCGGATATTTGGTCGTAAGTTGGAAAATGTATGCTAACGCTGCGCCGCACACCCGTTTATCAACATGAGACTGAACAAGCGTACATACTGGTTCATAAACATGCACAGAACTTTATTTACAAACGGTTAGCTAACACACTTTCATCTAAAAACACATATCAGTGCTGTATTTACTGTACAACAATACTGTTCGTAAGCGCGTTCGTAAGTCCGGAACGTTGTAAGTCGAGGCCGTCGTAAGTCGGTGACTACCTGTATACAAATAGGACTTTTAAAGGTTCATGGCAAACAAGGACTAAACTTGAGCAACCAGAAGTTGCAGCATCTACACACAAAACACAAAACAAAGCACAACTAGCTTCAAGCACTGACCTTTAATTTAACTGATGACTGCACAGCTGTAATGCAAAACTCTGACAATGTTCAGTCAGGTCATCTGGACAGTTTCTTTTTTTG
>JBBPBX010099550.1:0-12513 GCA_038048925.1 Garcialebias charrua | reverse complement strand
GGCGATCAAACAATGTGGACCAGAGTGAGCCAACCACTGCCGATCGATATGCCTACACATGGTGACACTGACTGTTTTACAGCAGGTACCGCGGAAGGCACAAAGGGGTCCTCCAACGAGAGCACAATCCCGGTAAGTGAACCTTCAGCAACAGGTGAGGCAGAAAAGGCCCAACAAGAGAGCCTCCTCTGCGAGCTGAAACAGTCAGCACTCACTGAACACTACCTACCGCAGGTAGTCAAAGGTGTTGAGATCCAAGGATCCCACACCGATGATGCTGTTTTGTCTCCTTGGACGGAGAAATCAGCGATCAGCCAAGCTTTCTATGGAACCTTGGTTAAAAAACAGTTGGGTCTAGAAATGAACAAAAAGGCTTTCCGCTTTTCGTTGGACCCCAACGATAAACAGGTAATGACCGCAAAAGGGATCATTGACCTGAAACTGATCTGGAACCAACGAGTACTGGATCACCCGTTCCTCGTGGTCCCGAACTTACCACATGCAACCTACATAGGCTCCGACATTTTGGTAAGGTTAGGTGTCCGAGTGGACATCAACAACAATGTACTGTGGTCACTAGACACAGCCACAAAGGACTCTCCTGTGCTAACAACAGAGAACCTTAAGGCTGGACAGACCATTCCAGAGGTCTGTCAGATTGCTAACAGCCATAACACTGCGGTACCACCTCAGGTTATGAACAAGCCGGTGATGTGTCACATCATGAAAGGACAAGCTATTAGCACAAAACAGGCATACTTTCAACCATCTCCTATGTTTTTCAACTTAGGACTGTCCATGGAGGCCACATGCCAAGTGACCCTCGACTGCAGAACCACGACTGTTGCTGTGTGCAACACAAGCACAGAAGAGGTACTGATCCCAAAAAACACACAGCTAGGATGGTTGATCTCTACTGATTTTCATGATTTTGAGCTAAGCATTCCATTTCTGGGAGGACTCCCAGAAATCTTGATCCCAAATCAACACACGGGGCAAGTCTTGTTAACGAAACCAACACAGGCCATAGCTCTCTTCTCCCCCAATGATTCCGACCATGACACGGTCAACCGGTTCGGTTTCAACCGAGGAGACAGTCTAGGTCCTCAAACTTACAGTGCACTACCTGTTGACAGGTTTTACGACACTGAAGGGGACTCACTGGAGCTCCCCAAAGAACAAGAATCCCTCTCAGTTGCTTCACAGATTGAACAGGTGGTCACCCAAGCCGACGCCCTGAAAACTGATGAAGAAAGGGACAAACTTCGCAAAGTTCTTCTAAAATATGAGAAATCATTCTCAACTGACTCGATGGATTGTGGGTTGACCACGCTCCACACAGTGAGCATCCCAACCCCGCCTAATGCTCCCCCTGCATTTGTCAGACAGTACAAGATTCCTCTGGCAGCACATCAACCTGTCAGAGAAATCATTAATGACCTGTTAGAAAAAGGTATCATCCGATACTGTAACAGCACTTACTCTGCGCCTTTATGGCCGGTGTTAAAACCTAATGGTAAGTGGAGACTCACTATAGACTACCGAAAGCTAAACAAACAAGTTCCCTTATCCAGATGGCCTATGACGCAACTCCAACAGGAACTGCCCAAGGTCACCAATGGTAAGTACTTCTCGACTCTCGACGTCGCCTCTGGTTTTTGGACCATCCCTGTGCGCGCCGAGGACCAGTACAAACTAGCTTTCACTTTTGGTGGCCGTCAGTACACCTTTAACAGGTGTCCCTTTGGCTACGCTAACTCACCTGCAGAGTTCAACATCTTCTTGAACAAAGCATGTCCAGACGCCCACGAGCGTGGAACACTGATCTACGTGGACGATGTCCTTTTGAGGCAGCCAACACTGGACTCACATTTGGCTGAGATCGACCACGTTCTGAATCAGCTGACAACTGCTGGTGCTAAGATATCACTGTCAAAATGCCAATGGTGCAGAACCAAAGTGGACTACGTTGGCCTACTTGTAGGTCCTGACGGAGTACAACCACAGCTGACTCGCACCCAAGGCCTCGACAATCTCAAAGTCCCCACCAATCTCAAAGAACTACAAAGTTTTCTGGGCGTGTGTAACTACTCGAACCAGTTCATCGAAAACTATGCGGACCTTGCGAAACCACTGACTGAACTCCTTAAAAAAGACGTACCATTTGTTTGGACTGACAAACAGCAACAGGCAATGGACGCTCTTATAAACAGGATCAAGTCAGCCCCTTGTTTAGTCTACCCAGACTACAACAAAGAGTTTTACTTGGAAGTGGGCTTCTCAGCTCATTGCATAAGTGCAGGTCTGTACCAGATACACGACAGAGACAAACGTGTAGTAGCCTATGCCAGCAAAACGATGGCAGGCCCCGAGTTGAGATTCTCAGACTGTGAGAAAGCTTTACTGACCACAGTGTGGGCAGTTAAACATTTCTCCAGCTACATTGGTGGACAGAAAATCATTGTGGAAACACAACACCAGCCAGTGACCTTTCTTAACAGTGAACGCATCAGAGATGGTGTGGTGACAAACTCACGTGTTGCAACGTGGCTCATGGCGCTTCAAAGTTTTAACCTAGACATACGTTATGGTCAAAACAAGAAGTCACATCTGGGGACGGACTTGGCAATCTGCCAGAAGTGTACACAAGATGTACCAGCCACCCAGCCGCCGGTTGAGGTAAAACCCCCAGTAACTGAAGACCCGAATCACCACTTCTTTGATGACAATATCTGCAAAGATATGACAACGTTGTACGTGGATGGATCTTCATTCCTCCGCGACAAGATCTGCAGAGCAGGTGTTGGAGGGGTCCTCCTCCAAGACCAAGAGCAGATAACTTTCAGCTACAAATTAGGATCTCAGACTTCTCAGTACGCTGAGATTGCAGGAATCCTAATAGCTCTCCAGATGGTAGTAGAACGCTCCATCAAGACGCTAGTCATCTGCACTGACTCTAACTATGCTCGTTTGAGTTTCGCTTGTCACCTCGCTGTGTGGAAACAGAACGGTTTCCTAACAAGCGACAGAAAAGTGGTCAAACACAAAGAGCTTTTCATAGCGTGTGATCACTTGGTGACATCACACGACTTACAGATCTACTGGAAGAAAGTTCCAGGGCATTCTAGAGTCCCAGGCGATGACAAGCACTACAATGACATTGCAGACTCCTTAGCCAAAGAAGGAGCCGACGAAGGTCCTCTATGGTCCTTCGACCCCTCCTGGTTAATCGGGACTCTGCCAATACAACCTTCGGTCAGGGTTATGGCAGTCACACGTGCACAGGCCGCAGCCAGACCTGCTGACAACGCAGTCTCTGTACGACCTGCACTGACTGACCCAGACATCATCCAACTACAGAAGTCGGATCCTGCTATCAACTCCATGATACTGTACCTGACCGATCCGAACAAAAATAGTCCGTCTAAAGACGACCTGGATTCCGATCCAGACCTTAAGGTCCTCTATCAGCTGCGCAAACAGCTAAAACTAATCAAGGGCATCTTAACTTTTGCTCATGGACCAACGTCCTCACCTGTGTTCGTGGTTCCCCATGACCAAAGGGGGGTGATGTTAGTTCATGCCCATGATCTCCCGTCCGCAGGACACAAAGGAGATAAAGCCACGCTGACGGCATTAAAACAAATTGCCTATTGGCCTGGAATGAAAAAGGATGTCAAGGACTACATTGAAGGGTGCGTGGTCTGTGGCCAGTTTCAGCCAACCAGACCACTTCACAGAGCACCACTGCAAAGCAGAGGCATTGCATTCCCATGGTCTGACCTCCAGATCGACTGGGTTGGACCACTCACTAAGAGCTCTAGAGGAAATAAATATTTTCTCACGGTAACCTGTGCATTCACCAAATGGGTAGAATGCCTACCAGCTCCTAACGACACAGCACAAACCACTGCTATGTTGTTAATGAATCATATATTCTCAAGGTTTGGACTTCCCCTTCGGGTGAACTCAGACCAAGGTACACACTTCACAGGTGAAGTGATGAAAGAACTGTGGAAGACGCTAGGCGTCAAGGCCAACTTTCATGTCGGCTACCACCCACAGGCTTCAGGCCAAGTAGAGAGAGCAAACAGAACTGTGGTGAGTATTTTGAAGAAATACGTGGCTGCAAACCACAAGGACTGGGACGTGAAACTCCCTCTGGTCCTCATGGCCATAAGAGCCACTCCACACACATCAACTGGCATCTCTCCCTTCGAGATGATGACCGGTCGACAAATGACTCTCCCTCTACACCTGTTGTACCAACCAGGCGACGCCGCCATGGCGACAGCCTACACTACACAACAATACATGAAAGATTTGAATGTACACCTCAGAAACACTTTTGCTTTCGCCCAGAAAAACCTGGAAAGATCTGCTGAAGGACGTAAGGCGTACTATGACCAAAAGGCCTCTCACAATGAACTCCAAGTGGGAGACAGAGTCTGGTACTATACGTTCGCCCCAGCAACCGGGAAAGGAGGGTCCGAGACCGGAACTCTCGCCCGCAAACTAATGCCCAGGTGGACTGGACCTCATCTGATAACAGACAAAGTGTCCTCAGTCGTCTACGAAATCAAAATCAGCAAAGGCCGCAAAGAGCCAATTGCTAAATGGGTACATCGAAATCAGATCAAACCTTACAAGGCGTTCAATGACTCCACAAAAGACAAAGATCTCACAAACTCACCGACTTCATGGGATAATAAGGTCGTACAAACACAAGTTAGTAAATAAACTAATCAGGTTTAAACTACCATATTTCCCACCCTATAAGTCGCATTGTCCAACTTGAACTTAGAAACGCTAAGCCTAAAACCCACAACAAAAAACTAACCTTAACAACCGTTTAAATCCACGAGATTTAATTTGACCTCGGTCATAAAGTTGAGACCTGTTTTCTTGTGTGTTGCACTTTGGAATCTGACGACAAGAGTGTGTCGAAGCAGTGAAACGTTGTTTCCTTGTTGTTTAGTCATTACTGTTGTCATTAGTTGAGATATTGTTTGGTTCTGAACACTCCCAGCCAAAAAGGTTTTGTATTAACATTGGTTAATGAATGATATGGATTTAACTATGCCAACATGCAGTTCGTTTTGTTAAATCTCAATCGTCGAAGAGTCAATGTAGTTTAAAGCTACTCAAGGTACCATAAACTACTTGACCTCACAATTTCTAAATTGAACCGATTTGATCGTTTCTATTCTAGATTGTCTATTCATTTTGATGAGTCTCGCCATAGACTTCAAAATTTATTAGGAATACCAAATCCTACGTCGTGCGTCTAAAAGACAACAGACATTTAGATCAAACTATATTTCATTTTTCTATTTTAGTTTAACCTAAACTAAGTAATGAATGGAGGAATAGTTTGGAATTAGAGGCCTTCGTTACAGAAGCCCTCCAAAATTCTATAGGTACAGATCCCTATACCTAATTTATAGATTTGATCCACCCCTTAATTGGTAATTGTAGCTGATCTAAACCATGATAGCTTACATACCAGGTGCATATAGGTAAGGCTTAATGTAAAATCCCAATCATAAGCCCACCTTAAAAACCACATAAATGCATGACACATAGAACCAGAGTGGCACGGACTGGAAACCAACCAGCCTCCAACCATCGATGTGGGGACCTGCAGCTCCAACGCTTGGTCTTCAACCTTCATCCAAGGGTCGCCTCCTCTGCGTCAGATCGAGGGATCCCCTCTACATGCTGATTATGAAAACAATTGTTGCTGATCATTCAACAAAACTAATCGTTGGGGATTTACTGCTGTGGAATTACCGCTGTGGATTATAAGACTTTGCTTTCCAAGGGATCACAGACTTTGTTTTCCAAGAGTTAACAGACTTTGTTTTCCAAAGGATTAAAAGCTTTTCGCAATGGGATTACCTACGAACAGTATGGAATTTCCAAAAACTTTATGGGATTATAATTTTTGTTTTTTTTTTTTCCACTTGCTGGATTACTTCAAGATCAAAGACAGTTCAAGGTTTCCTTTCGTGTTGGACCCCATCCCCAAGGACTGGCGATGGCTTCCAAAAGGGGGGAGATGTAGTGGACCTACCCAGGGTCAAATTAAGGTTTTTGAACTGTCCAGTGATGACCTTTACTGACCTCTCAGTAAAGCAAGACATTTACTACGAAATTATTCATTTAGCTATAATCTGATAACATAGTCACCAATAAGAGACTATTTCTATCTTTGATTTTAGGCTGATGTGATCAAATGAATAATTTTATTTGTAAGAGCATCAGTACATTTTAATGTCAGATAAATCAAATACTCTGCTTAATTCAAAATGTTGTACATGGAGGATTTCTCCTCTCCTCTCGAACTTGCATGTGAAGATAAAAGGAACACTTTATCTCATTCATTTTAGCTTGAGCTCAGGACAATCTAGACATCCAGAGACTTTTGTTTTTGTCCTATTTAATAATCAAGCTATTATCATTAATAGGTCCCATATGTAATGCTTAATGACGTTGTTTTAATCAAACCAACAGTATTTTGTTAAAGTGTTAAAGCAAAGGAATCAGTTTTATGATAAAATGCTGACATCTGAAACTAACACTTTATCTTTCTGACAAACTAATCTTTTGACCCCCTTTCAACATGTTGATGTCATCCTCACATCAACTTATGATGCCATTCGGCCAATCAGAAAGAACACATTTTCTGGGTCACGTCTCAGTTAAAACCTTCACATTTTACTTTCTCAAAGAAGTCTGCTGGAGTAAGCCTCAAACCATGGTCTTCTCCAAAGAACTGATGATCGTCTAGTCACACGCTAAGGACACGTCATTCAGTTAAAGACTTATAACATGCCAAGTTATAAGCCATCTTCAACAGCTGAAAAGCTCTCTTTTATTGACATTCCTTTAAGGAACGTCTTATCTTGAACAACAGCACCAGGAGCTGCCGTTACTTCGGTTCGAGTCAAGGCGCACGTCTGGAGACGCTGAGAATGGTAAACGAACTGACCAAACTGGACCGAGGGAGACTGACCATCTTCACGAGGTAACAAGTCGTCAAATGCTTTGCCAAGGGTACCAACGTGTAGCTTTAATCGGCCGGAGAACTGCCATGTTTCTGGTTAAACACATCAAGATAACTCCCTAAAACTCTTAACTTTTCTTCCTCCATAAATCTTTCCTATTTCTTTTCCCTCTCAACCTAAGCTGGAAACTATATTTTTTAAGTTAAAGAGCCCACAGACTAAATATGCTTAACATCTAATATTTATGTCTGTTGTGTTAAATTTAAGTGTGCTGACGTATTTGAATTGAAAGAAAGTGAAATCATGTCAATCAAGTGTAATGGTGTTAATTTAGTTGATTTATTTTAAATAAATGATAGTGTCTCTTTGACATATCAAACTAAGTTAACGTCTTTGTCACTTAATGGCTTTGTGTATTTATCCATCATAAAGATCACAGAAATATTGGGTAAACTGAAAAAGAACAGAATCCGTGAATTTACTATTCAATCTGAATAAGTAGATTAATTAAGATAAAAAGGAGGTCAGTATTAATATTGACCTCCTCATTAATTCTTACAAGGGTTATTAGGCCAGCGTCATCCTTCTCAGCGTCCTTCTTCGATCTTGTCGACTTTTGAGACATTTTTAATCCAAAATCTTCAAAAGAGATGCTTGATGGAAGTTGTGTGCGTGATAATAGGCAAAAAATATTACATATAGAGGGCTTGGTGGTACTAAAAAATAAATTTTACCCGGAGCACTGGCAAGTGCGACTCACTCCATCTCACGACCACCCTTCCTATTTTTAAAAGAAAATCTACAGAAGAAAGTCCCAGGAGCTACCATGTCAAAACAACGCAGGGACCATCGGAAGACTGTCCAGGAGATGAGTAAGTCTTTGTGTAAACATAATCGGAGGTGTGTAGTGTTTTAGATTATAAACTATTTATTTTACGTGAGTTCATGTTGTTTTACTTTATACACTTTGAGTGTATAAAGCCAATTATCACGGCAGATTATGTTTGTTCGCTGCTAACAAGCTAGCCGAATCAGATAGCTAACACAATAGCCGCGATACAGGCCACGTTGCTATGTATGTATTTTTAAATTATGTCTGCGCCATCAGGTAACATCTCGTTTCTTTCTATTCGGGGAGGGTTTATTAATGAGAGTTTTGGAAGATTTACTGTCTTAAAATGATATATCGCTGACGCGACCGGTAATAAGCCGAGATAGCAGCTAACAAACATTAGCCGAGAGCCCGGAGCAAACACGTTGCTAATGATGTATTTTTAAATTATGTCTGCGCGATCAGGTAACATCTCGTTTCTTTTTATTCGGGGAGGGTTTATTAATGAGAGTTTTGGAAGATTTACTGTCTTAAAATGATATATCGCTGACGCGACCGGTAATAAGCCGAGATAGCAGCTAACAAACATTAGCCGAGAGCCCGGAGCAAACACGTTGCTAATGATGTATTTTTAAATTATGTCTGCGCGATCAGGTAATTCTTTTTATTCGGGGAGGGTTTATTAATGAGAGTTTTGGATGATTTACTGTCTTAAAATGATATATCGCTGACGCGACCGGTAATAAGCCGAGATAGCAGCTAACAAACATTAGCCGAGAGCCCGGAGCAAACACGTTGCTAATGATGTATTTTTAAATTATGTCTGCGCGATCAGGTAACATCTCGTTTCTTTTTATTCGGGGAGGGTTTATTAATGAGAGTTTTGGAAGATTTACTGTCTTAAAATGATATATCGCTGACGCGACCGGTAATAAGCCGAGATAGCAGCTAACAAACATTAGCCGAGAGCCCGGAGCAAACACGTTGCTAATGATGTATTTTTAAATTATGTCTGCGCGATCAGGTAACATCTGTAGTTTCTTTTTATTCGGGGAGGGATATTAATGAGAGTTTTGGATGATTTACTGTCTTAAAATGATATATCGCTGACGCGACCGGTAATAAGCCGAGATAGCAGCTAACAAACATTAGCCGAGAGCCCGGAGCAAACACGTTGCTATGTATGTATTTTTAAATTATGTCTGCGCCATCAGGTAACATCTCGTTTCTTTTTATTCGGGGAGGGTTTATTAATGAGAGTTTTGGAAGATTTACTGTCTTAAAATGATATATCTCAGACGTGACCGGTGTCAGGGACTCTTGTTAGCCAAGATAGCTTCTAAAAAAAATTAGCCGAGAGCCCGGAGCAAACACGTTGCTATGTATGCATTTTTAAATTATGTCTGCGCCATCAGGTAACATCTGTAATTTTTTTATTCAGGGAGTGTTTATTAATGAGAGTTTTGGAAGATTTACTGTCTCAAAATGATATCTCAGACGCGATAGGACATGCTCCGCCATTATTATTTAAATGCACGTTGGAGCGTGCCTTCCCGTTGTCACGTCAAGATGACGTTTTGCGGAAATGCGCAGATTTTTAGGGGCGTATCCCAGAGAAAAAAACTACCATAACTTGGAATAAAAATTTAATATATTTATAATTTATTATGCAAAAACGACCAGAGCTCAATGATATAAGATATGTAAGTTCTGACAAATATTCAAATTTACAAAATCATGTCACAATCCCTTTAATAAAAAGCGATACACAAAAAAGGCAATACAGATTCAAAACAAATAGAAAGTGACGGTCAAAAGACTGTGTTACTCTTCGGGTGTCTATGGCAAGCCCTTTTAACATTAAATCGGATTCAGGGCAATTCAATTCCAGATATCTGAAATTGAATTATGACTAGTCATAATAGCTATTTAAGATATCTTGAATTACATTCTGACTAGTCAAAATTCCTATTTGAGATATCTCTAATTACATTCTGACTAGTCAAAATGACGTCAGATTTTCCATTGAGTTGAATGGAGGCTTCAATTTAAGATATCTTGAAATGAATTTTGACTAGTGAGATATCTTGAATTGTCATTATGGATGTCTGACACATTAAATGACGAATCGGGTGACGTCATTTAAGATATCTTTAATTATATTTTGACTAGTCAAAATTCCTTTTAAGATATCTTGTATTGCTATTATGACTAGTCAGAATGTAAATACAGATATCTTAAATTAACATTCTGACTAGTCAAAATGTAATTGTGACTAGTCAAAACTCCATTTTAGATATCTAGAATGTAATTACGGATAGTCAGACTTCACGATTTAATGTTAAAAGGGCTTGCCATACATGCCAGACTTCTGCTGAATAAACGAATGCTTACGTCATATTTATACCCATTTAAACAGCCAATCAGAAGGCACCACGTCATAAGCTTCAACAGCATAGAATTCCAAATGCTTATTTTTCTTCAAACAATAGAACCTGGCTGTATTTCACAGAATCAATTCAGGCAACAAAAATAAACATTTCTTTTAAACTTCAATCCTTTATATGGCTCCTACAATTACTTTCCAGTTTCACATTCAGCTCGGCAGTTCAGTTTGAAGCACCTTTGTTCTACCATTCAGTATCTATCAGAGGCTACTGGCGTTGTTATCTATCTATCTATCTATCTATCTATCTATCTATCTATCTATCTATCTATCTATCTATCTATCTATCTATCTATCTATCTATCTATCTATCTATCTGTCTGTCTGTCTGTCTGTCTGTCTGTCTGTCTATCTGTCTATCTATCTATCTGTCTATCTATCTATCTATCTATCTATCTATCTATCTATCTATCTATCTATCTATCTATCTATCTATCTATCTATCTATCTATCTATCTATCTATCTATCTATCTATCTATCTATCTATCTATCTATCTATCTATCTATCTATCTATCTATCTATCTATCTATCTATCTATCTATCTATCTATCTATCTATCTATCTATCTATCTATCATCTATCTATCTATCTATCTATCTATCTATCTATCTATCGATCGATCGATCGATCGATCGATCGTTCGTTCGTTCGTTCGTTCGTTCGTTCGTTCGTTCGTTCGTTCGTTCGTTCGTTCGTTCGTTCGTTCGTTCGTATTCGTCGGCGTATAAGTCGCACCGGAATATAAGTCGCACCGGCCTATAGGTCGCACCTCACGTGAACTGGTGTTTTGCCCAAAATGGACTGGCTGCCAAATTGTTTGGAAGGACTTTTGACAAGATTATCACATAAAAACTACAGTATTTTGTTTGATGTGTCTTAGTTGAACTTTTCATTAATAAATGAACATTATTTTGGACTGGCTGCCAAATTGTTTGGAAGGACTTTTGACAAGATTATCACATAAAAACTACAGTATTTTGTTTGATGTGTCTTAGTTGAACTTTTCATTAATAAATGAACATAATTTTTGTATATTTTGTGTCTTTCATCATTTATCTTTAAAGATAAACACATAAAAATATATTTTTATTAGCTGACATTACAGTAAAAAACGTGTCTCAGTTTAAAATGATGACAGAAACAGATACTGTATTTATTTTATGGTTTTTATTTATTTATTCAAAACCATTGAAGTCTTCATCTTCTGTGTCACTGCACCATTTTTGGACCAGGCAGATGTCAACAGTGTAGGTACTGTAAAGGGTTTCTTAGCGCCCATAGCGGCCGAAACTGGTACTGCACCATTTTTGGAGTTTTTGACCAAAGTCAAATTATGACCAAAATATTGGAAAAATCGACGTATAAGTCGCACCGGCCTATAAGTCGCAGGGCTTAGAAATGTAGGCAAAAAGGTGCGACTTATACGCCGGAGAATACGGTATCTATCTATCTATCTATCTATCTATCTATCTATCTATCTATCTATCTATCTATCTATCTATCTATCTATCTATCTATCTATCTATCTATCTATCTATCTATCTATCTATCTATCTATCTATCTATCCATCCATCCATCCATCCATCCATCCATCCATCCATCCATCCATCCATCCATCCATCCATCTATCTATCTATCTATCTATCTATCTATCTATCTATCTATCTATCTATCTATCTATCTATCTATCTATCTATCTATCTATCTATCTATCTATCTATCTATCTATCTATCTATCTATCTACTGTATATATATAATATATATGTAGCTGCCATCAAGGGCAGATCTCATTTTATGCATTATTCAATATTCAGTTAAAGAGAGCAATAAATATTAGTGTTTAATATAAAACATTAAATAATAGATAAGTAACAACTTTCAGTAATTTATGTTGTTAAGGTTCATTTTTTGTGTTAAAATGCATTGAAATGTATGGGGGAACGTATCTTTTGTTCCGCATGCCACGTTGTTTCCCTTGGCGTAAGATTGATTGACACAGTTGCCATGGAAACCGTTAGAGAACCGTTACTGCAGAAGACAAGACTACAAGAAGTTTCCCCCTGAAGACAAAGGGGTATTTTACGTTTCTTTTTGTAAGAAGAAGCTGTAGAAAATTGTCTTTATTCCTCTGGAGTTAATGTGGCCAATGAGGTACGATTTATTGTTTTATTTGTGTCTTTTACAGTATTTGTCTGTTCGCGTCCCGGCCACTACCCAGCTT
>JBBPBX010099549.1:5000-12513 GCA_038048925.1 Garcialebias charrua | reverse complement strand
TGTATGTCCTCTATAATCTAGAAGTGGACTGAAGTCCCTGGGACCTTCCCTTGCTGAGATATCAGCAGAAAACCTCCAAATTATGCTCAAGTGCAGGTGCTTGGACAGGGGGAGTATGACCCCCATCTGCATTAGAAGCGTTCAAACCCAGGTTTTTTGGTCTCATTTTAAAGATATGGATGTCCTCTATAATCTGGAAGTGGACTGAAGTCCCTAGGACCTTCCCTTGCTGAGATATCAGCAGAAAACCTCCAAATTATGCTCCAGTGCAGGTGCTTGGATAGGGGGAGTATGACCCCTATCTGCATTAGAAGCATTCAAACCCAGGTTTTTTGGTCTCATTTTAAAGATATGGATGTCCTCTATAATCTAGAAGTGGACTGAAGTCCCTGGGACCTTCCTTTGCTGAGATATCAGCGGAA
This sequence comes from Garcialebias charrua, assembly GCA_038048925.1. Taxonomy (NCBI): domain Eukaryota; kingdom Metazoa; phylum Chordata; class Actinopteri; order Cyprinodontiformes; family Rivulidae; genus Garcialebias; species Garcialebias charrua. The sequence continues at coordinate 12,091 of JBBPBX010099549.1, read as the reverse complement.
AACCTCCTAATTAATGCTCCAGTGCAGGTTCTTGGATAGGGGGAGTATGACCCCCATCTGCATTAGAAGCGTTCAAACCCAGGTTTTTTGGTCTCATTTTAAAGATATGGATGTCCTCTATAATCTGGAAGTGGACTGAAGTCCCTGGGACCTTCCTTTGCTGAGATATCAGCAGAAAACCTCCAAATTATGCTCCAGTGCAGGTGCTTGGATAGGGGGAGTATGACCCCCATCTGCATTAGAAGCGTTCAAACCCAGGTTTTTTGGTCTCATTTTAAAGATATGGATGTCCTCTATAATCTGGAAGTGGACTGAAGTCCCTGGGACCTTCCTTTGCTGAGATATCAGCGGAAAACCTCCTAATTATGCTCCAGTGCAGGTGCTTGGATAGGGGGAGTATGACCCCCATCTGCATTAGAAGCGTTCAAACCCAGGTTTTTTGGTCTCATTTTAAGGATATGGATGTCCTCTATAATCTGGAAGTGGACTGAAGTCCCTGGGACCTTCCTTTGCTGAGATATCAGCGGAAAACCTCCTAATTATGCTCCAGTGCAGGTGCTTGGATAGGGGGAGTATGACCTCCATCTGCATTAGAAGCATTCAAACCCAGGTTTTTTGGTCTCATTTTAAAGATATGTATGTCCTCTATAATCTAGAAGTGGACTGAAGTCCCTGGGACCTTCCCTTGCTGAGATATCAGCAGAAAACCTCCAAATTATGCTCAAGTGCAGGTGCTTGGACAGGGGGAGTATGACCCCCATCTGCATTAGAAGCGTTCAAACCCAGGTTTTTTGGTCTCATTTTAAAGATATGGATGTCCTCTATAATCTGGAAGTGGACTGAAGTCCCTAGGACCTTCCCTTGCTGAGATATCAGCAGAAAACCTCCAAATTATGCTCCAGTGCAGGTGCTTGGATAGGGGGAGTATGACCCCCATCTGCATTAGAAGCATTCAAACCCAGGTTTTTTGGTCTCATTTTAAAGATATGGATGTCCTCTATAATCTGGAAGTGGACTGAAGTCCCTGGGACCTTCCTTTGCTGAGATATCAGCGGAAAACCTCCTAATTATGCTCCAGTGCAGGTTGCTTGGATAGGGGGAGTATGACCCCCATCTGCATTAGAAGCGTTCAAACCCAGGTTTTTTGGTCTCATTTTAAAGATATGGATGTCCTCTATAATCTGGAAGTGGACTGAAGTCCCTGGGACCTTCCTTTGCTGAGATATCAGCGGAAAACCTCCAAATTATGCTCCACTGCAGGTGCTTGGATAGGGGGAGTATGACCCCCATCTGCATTAGAAGCGTTCAAACCCAGGTTGTTTGGTCTCATTTTAAAGATATGGATCTCCTCTATAACTTTGAGGTGGAATCAAGTCACTGGGACCTTCTATTGCTGAGATACAAGCAAAGAAAGAACCCTAAATCACGCTCCAGATTCTAAAAGCTATGGAATGGACGAATAATTTTAGCTATTATTTCCCTCCAGAAAATCACACACACATGATTTATACATCAAAATAACAGGCTTAATCTCTTCTTTACATAACTGGGTCACTTGTCCATCTGTGACCTTCAGATGATCCATAGCAGCAGGAAAAGTGCTGCTTTATGTTTTATTTTTATTTTATTTTATAAAAATGTCTGGGTTTGACAATTAATTTTAGCTATTATTTCCCTCCAGAAGATCCCAGACACATGATTTATACATCAAAATAACAGGCTTAATCTCCTCTTTCCAGGACTAGGTCACTTGTCCATCTGTGACCTTCAGAGAAAAAACAGAAGCAGAAAAAATGCAGTATGGTTTCATGTTTATGTCTAAAATCTATGGAATGGACGAATAATTTTAGCCATTACTTCCCTCCAGAAAATCCCAGACACACGATTAGTACATCAAAATAACCAGCTCAAACTCCTCTATAACCCAGAGGTGTACCTAAGTGACTGGGACCTTCCAATGCTGAGATATGAGCAGAAAACCTCCAAATTATGCTGCGATGCAGGTGCTTGAATAGGGGGAGTATGACCTCCATCTGCATTAGAAGCGTTCAAACCCAGGTTTTTTGGTCTCATTTTAAAGATATGGATGTCCTCTATAATCTGGAAGTGGACTGAAGTCCCTAGGACCTTCCCTTGCTGAGATATCAGCAGAAAACCTCCAAATTATGCTGCGATGCAGGTGCTTGAATAGGGGGAGTATGACCCCCATCTGCATTAGAAGCGTTCAAACCCAGGTTTCTTGGTCTCATTTTAAAGATATGGATGTCCTCTATAATCTGGAAGTGGACTGAAGTCCCTGGGACCTTCCTTTGCTGAGATATCAGCGGAAAACCTCCTAATTATGCTCCAGTGCAGGTGCTTGGATAGGGGGAGTATGACCCCCATCTGCATTAGAAGCGTTCAAACCCAGGTTTTTTGGTCTCATTTTAAGGATATGGATGTCCTCTATAATCTGGAAGTGGACTGAAGTCCCTGGGACCTTCCTTTGCTGAGATATCAGCGGAAAACCTCCTAATTATGCTCCAGTGCAGGTGCTTGGATAGGGGGAGTATGACCTCCATCTGCATTAGAAGCATTCAAACCCAGGTTTTTTGGTCTCATTTTAAAGATATGTATGTCCTCTATAATCTAGAAGTGGACTGAAGTCCCTGGGACCTTCCCTTGCTGAGATATCAGCAGAAAACCTCCAAATTATGCTCAAGTGCAGGTGCTTGGACAGGGGGAGTATGACCCCCATCTGCATTAGAAGCGTTCAAACCCAGGTTTTTTGGTCTCATTTTAAAGATATGGATGTCCTCTATAATCTGGAAGTGGACTGAAGTCCCTAGGACCTTCCCTTGCTGAGATATCAGCAGAAAACCTCCAAATTATGCTCCAGTGCAGGTGCTTGGATAGGGGGAGTATGACCCCTATCTGCATTAGAAGCATTCAAACCCAGGTTTTTTGGTCTCATTTTAAAGATATGGATGTCCTCTATAATCTAGAAGTGGACTGAAGTCCCTGGGACCTTCCTTTGCTGAGATATCAGCGGAAAACCTCCTAATTAATGCTCCAGTGCAGGTTCTTGGATAGGGGGAGTATGACCCCCATCTGCATTAGAAGCGTTCAAACCCAGGTTTTTTGGTCTCATTTTAAAGATATGGATGTCCTCTATAATCTGGAAGTGGACTGAAGTCCCTAGGACCTTCCCTTGCTGAGATATCAGCAGAAAACCTCCAAATTATGCTCCAGTGCAGGTGCTTGGATAGGGGGAGTATGACCCCCATCTGCATTAGAAGCGTTCAAACCCAGGTTTTTTGGTCTCATTTTAAAGATATGGATGTCCTCTATAATCTGGAAGTGGACTGAAGTCCCTGGGACCTTCCTTTGCTGAGATATCAGCGGAAAACCTCCTAATTATGCTCCAGTGCAGGTGCTTGGATAGGGGGAGTATGACCCCCATCTGCATTAGAAGCGTTCAAACCCAGGTTTTTTGGTCTCATTTTAAGGATATGGATGTCCTCTATAATCTGGAAGTGGACTGAAGTCCCTGGGACCTTCCTTTGCTGAGATATCAGCGGAAAACCTCCTAATTATGCTCCAGTGCAGGTGCTTGGATAGGGGGAGTATGACCTCCATCTGCATTAGAAGCATTCAAACCCAGGTTTTTTGGTCTCATTTTAAAGATATGTATGTCCTCTATAATCTAGAAGTGGACTGAAGTCCCTGGGACCTTCCCTTGCTGAGATATCAGCAGAAAACCTCCAAATTATGCTCAAGTGCAGGTGCTTGGACAGGGGGAGTATGACCCCCATCTGCATTAGAAGCGTTCAAACCCAGGTTTTTTGGTCTCATTTTAAAGATATGGATGTCCTCTATAATCTGGAAGTGGACTGAAGTCCCTAGGACCTTCCCTTGCTGAGATATCAGCAGAAAACCTCCAAATTATGCTCCAGTGCAGGTGCTTGGATAGGGGGAGTATGACCCCCATCTGCATTAGAAGCATTCAAACCCAGGTTTTTTGGTCTCATTTTAAAGATATGGATGTCCTCTATAATCTAGAAGTGGACTGAAGTCCCTGGGACCTTCCTTTGCTGAGATATCAGCGGAAAACCTCCTAATTAATGCTCCAGTGCAGGTTCTTGGATAGGGGGAGTATGACCCCCATCTGCATTAGAAGCGTTCAAACCCAGGTTTTTTGGTCTCATTTTAAAGATATGGATGTCCTCTATAATCTGGAAGTGGACTGAAGTCCCTAGGACCTTCCCTTGCTGAGATATCAGCAGAAAACCTCCAAATTATGCTCCAGTGCAGGTGCTTGGATAGGGGGAGTATGACCCCCATCTGCATTAGAAGCGTTCAAACCCAGGTTTTTTGGTCTCATTTTAAAGATATGGATGTCCTCTATAATCTAGAAGTGGACTGAAGTCCCTGGGACCTTCCTTTGCTGAGATATCAGCGGAAAACCTCCTAATTAATGCTCCAGTGCAGGTTCTTGGATAGGGGGAGTATGACCCCCATCTGCATTAGAAGCGTTCAAACCCAGGTTTTTTGGTCTCATTTTAAAGATATGGATGTCCTCTATAGTCTGGAAGTGGACTGAAGTCCCTGGGACCTTCCTTTGCTGAGATATCAGCGGAAAACCTCCAAATTATGCTCCAGTGCAGGTGCTTGGATAGGGGGAGTATGACCCCCATCTGCATTAGAAGCGTTCAAACCCAGGTTGTTTGGTCTCATTTTAAAGATATGGATGTCCTCTATAATCTAGAAGTGGACTGAAGTCCTTGGGACCTTCCCTTGCTGAGATATCAGCAGAAAACCTCCAAATTATGCTCCAGTGCAGGTGTTTGGATAGGGGGAGTATGACCCCCATCTTCATTAGAAGCGTTCAAACCCAGGTTGTTTGGTCTCATTTTAAAGATATGGATCTCCTCTATAACTTTGAGGTGGAATCAAGTCACTGGGACCTTCTATTGCTGAGATACAAGCAAAGAAAGAACCCTAAATCACGCTCCAGATTCTAAAAGCTATGGAATGGACGAATAATTTCAGCTATTATTTCCCTCCAGAAGATCCCACACACATGATTTGTACATCAAAATAACAGGCTTAATCTCTTCTTTCCAGAACTGGGTCACTTGTCCATCTGTGACCTTCAGATGATCCATAGCAGCAGTAAAAGTGCTGCTTTATGTTTTATTTTTATTTTATTTTATAAAAATGTCTGGGATGCACGATTAATTTTAGCTATTATTTCCCTCCAGAAGATCCCAGACACATGATTTGAACATCAAAATAACAGGCTTAATCTCCTCTTTCCAGGACTAGGTCACTTGTCCATCTGTGACCTTCAGAGAAAAAACAGAAGCAGAAAAAAAGCAGTATGGTTTCATGTTTATGTCTAAAATCTATGGAATGGACGAATAATTTTAGCCATTACTTCCCTCCAGAAAATCCCAGACACACGATTAGTACATCAAAATAACCAGCTCAAACTCCTCTATAACCCAGAGGTGTACCTAAGTGACTGGGACCTTCCAATGCTGAGATATGAGCAGAAAACCTCCAAATTATGCTGCGATGCAGGTGCTTGAATAGGGGGAGTATGACCCCCATCTGCATTAGAAGCGTTCAAACCCAGGTTTTTTGGTCTCATTTTAAAGATATGGATGTCCTCTATAATCTGGAAGTGGACTGAAGTCCCTGGGACCTTCCTTTGCTGAGATATCAGCAGAAAACCTCCAAATTATGCTCCAGTGCAGGTGCTTGGATAGGGGGAGTATGGCCCCCATCTGCATTAGAAGCGTTCAAACCCAGGTTTTTTGGTCTCATTTTAAAGATATGGATGTCCTCTATAATCTGGAAGTGGACTGAAGTCCCTGGGACCTTCCCTTGCTGAGATATCAGCAGAAAACCTCCAAATTATGCTCCAGTGCAGGTGCTTGGATAGGGGGAGTATGACCCCCATCTGCATTAGAAGCGTTCAAACCCAGGTTTTTTGGTCTCATTTTAAAGATATGGATGTCCTCTATAATCTAGAAGTGGACTGAAGTCCCTGGGACCTTCCCTTGCTGAGATATCAGCAGAAAACCTCCAAATTATGCTCAAGTGCAGGTGCTTGGACAGGGGGAGTATGACCCCCATCTACATTAGAAGCGTTCAAACCCAGGTTTTTTGGTCTCATTTTAAAGATATGGATGTCCTCTATAATCTAGAAGTGGACTGAAGTCCCTGGGACCTTCCCTTGCTGAGATATCAGCAGAAAACCTCCAAATTATGCTCAAGTGCAAGTGCTTGGACAGGGGGAGTATGACCCCCATCTGCATTAGAAGCATTCAAACCCAGGTTTTTTGGTCTCATTTTAAAGATATGGATGTCCTTTATAATCTAGAAGTGGACTGAAGTCCCTAGGACCTTCCCTTGCTGAGATATCAGCAGAAAACCTCCAAATTATGCTCCAGTGCAGGTGCTTGGATAGGGGGAGTATGGCCCCCATCTGCATTAGAAGCGTTCAAACCCAGGTTTTTTGGTCTCATTTTAAAGATATGGATGTCCTCTATAATCTAGAAGTGGACTGAAGTCCCTGGGACCTTCCCTTGCTGAGATATCAGCAGAAAACCTCCAAATTATGCTCCAGTGCAGGTGCAAGAATAGGGAGGGTTTGGCCCCCATCTGGGTTATAAGCATTGGAATCCAGGTTGTTTGGTCTCATTTTAAAGATATGCATCTCCTCTATAATCCTGAGGTGGAATCAAGTCACTGGGACCTTGCAATGCTGTGATATAAGCAAAAAACCTCTAAAATGTTCACTGGTGGAGCTATCCGCAATGTGGTTTTTTGACCCCTCCCATCTGGGTTAAGAGCATTAAATCCCAAAGATTCTGGTCTCATTTTAAAGATATGGATCTCCTCTATAACCAGTAGGTGTACCTAAGTCACTGGGACCTTCCCCTGCTGAGATATGAGCAGAAAACCTCCAAATTATGCTCCAATGCAGGTGCCAGAATAGGGGGGGTGTGGCCCCCATCTGGGTTATAAGCATTGGAATCCAGGTTTTTTGGTCTCATTTTAAAGATATGTATCTACTCTATAACCATGATGTAGAATCAAGT
>JBBPBX010099548.1:0-12513 GCA_038048925.1 Garcialebias charrua | reverse complement strand
ACAGAAAGAGAGACAGATATTCGCGCTATATTTATATAATATATGACAGAAAGAGAGACAGATATTCGCGCTATATTTATCTGTTGCAAATAACCAACCGGAGACAGATGGCCAAGCGTTCTTCAGCTGGGATCGCGCGCCTGTAATTGGTGTCCTGGAAGGTGATGCGGGCACCAACACGAGACAGCAGGTCGTCAAACTGGGCACGGGACAGACGGAAGTACAGCTGAAAGCGCTCCCATGCGCAGCTCCTGGATTAAATGGTGAAACTCCCCGAATTCAGAACGCCTCTGAATAGTTTCATGCAGAGCCGTATATATATACTTTATATGGCTCTGGTTTCGTGAACCCAGACACGGCGCCTTGCACGTCTTCGGCGTGCCACTAGCAAACATATTAATAAAGCTGCCTCCACATCATCCGCCATTTTGAGAACAGACGACGACAACAACAACACTTTTTTTATTTTTTTATTTTTATTAAAGTTTGAGCAAAATTTACAAAACATGTGGCATGTACAACAGAAATAATTTTTTGCAAGTATGAGGCACACAAGAAAAATTGAGAGAAAATAACATGACATGTTTAAGAAAGAAAAGACAATATAAATAAAAATAAATAAAAACATACACAAGGGGCTCTAATTATTAAATAAAGTTCAGTTCTTCATAAGCATTGAGAAGCTGTAAACTCATCTTGCTTTTCATCAGTTTTAATGTTTTTAGGTGGTTGTCCATCAGCTGGCGTTGAAAGGTTGAAAAGTCAGGTTTTCTGTTACCCCATTTACAGGAATGGATGAAGTATTTAGCAAGGATCAGCAGGTTGTTCAGTATGAGGTCAGCTCTTCTGTCTCTGAGGGTGGTTCCAAATATTACATCCTCTCTTTTTAGAGGATGGGGAAGGAGATGTTTAGTTGAGAACCAGGCCTGAAAGTTTTTCCAGAAAGTTTCAGTATGTACACAGTAGAAGAAGAGATGGTCTGTTGTTTCAATATCATTGTCACAAAAAGTACAGTTGTTAGCATCGAAATTAAATCTTTGTCTTAATAGTTCTCTGGATGGAAAAATGTTATTGAGAATTTTAAAATGTATTTCTTTAGCTTTAGGACTTAAGGGGTATTTAAGGTAAGCAGTTCTCCACTTATTGACTTCAGAGTCAGAAAACAAACTCAGGATGGAGTTTCTGTTTGGACGTACAGGAAATATAATGTCGTTTAGATGTCGACGTAACCTTTTGTTAGAGTTACTTTTATCCAAAAGGTTAACTCCATTTATTTGAGGTGTAGGTAAGTGGAGGTTAGCTGTTTCAGTGCTTATATTTTGGACCATACATTTGACTGCAGTAGGGATAGAGTTTATAACTGTGTTAAACTGAGAGAGTGAGCAGTTCAAATTATATAGTGCACAGAAATCTTCATAAGACAACCAGCTTCCATTGTCCTTTAGAAGATGTTTTATGGACCAAATACCTTTTTCCATCCAGTGATCCAAATACAGAGATTTACTTCTGTGTAGTACATATCTATTATTCCAGATCGGAGTTTGGTGGGGAGTAAAATTGTGTGAGTACATGAGTTTCCAACATAACAACACCTGCTTGTGAAAGTCAGCTAGCTTCACAGGGAGTTTAACAACATTAAAGTCACATTTGAGAACAAAATCTATACCACCAAGTTTTTTAAACAAACCTTTGGGAAGACAATACCAAATACTATTTCCATTCATTAAAAAAGATTTCAGCCAGTTTATTTTTAAGACAGCATTTAAGCATTCAAAGTCAATTGTTTGAAAACCACCATCTTTAAAATCTTTTACCATGTTTGCTTTTTTTAAGTAGTGGACTCGATTTTTCCAGATGAAGTTGAAGTTTAGTTGATTTATGGCTTTAATATATTTATTAGGTATGGCCATCGAATAAGCCGGATAAATACAACGAGACAGTGATTCCATTTTAGTTAGGTAGGTTCTCCCGAATAGCGTTAGATCTCTTTGATTCCATCCGTTTAACTGAGATTTGCAGTTCTGGATTTTATTCTCTATGTTAAGAGTATCACTGAGTTTAGTATCTTTAGTTATTACCATTCCAAGATATTTCACTGAGGATTTGATGGGAATACCATATGCTTCTGTTAGATTAGTGTTATGAATCGCCATCAGTTCACATTTCTGTAGATTCAAAGTTAGACCTGATGCTTTTGAAAATGTATTAATTAATTCAATGACTTTAGGAGTTTGATCTAGATTCTTCAAAAAGATTGTGGTGTCGTCAGCTAGTTGGCTGATTATAATTTGGTCATCAAAAATGTTCAATTTTGGAATGTTTGAGTTTTTTATGAAGATAGCCAACACTTCAACAGCCAGGATGAAGAGGAATGGAGAAATATTGCAGCCCTGTTTTACTCCTCTATTAATGGTAAAACGAGGAGAGGTGCCATGTTGAAGAGCAACCGAGCTTGTAGTGTCATTATAAAAGCTTTCAATGATTTTACAAAAATTTGACCCAAAGCCAAATAAGTGTAAGACTCTGAATAGAAACTGATGCTCCAGCATGTCAAAGGCTTTGTAGAAGTCTAAGAAAAGAATGAAGCCTTTGTCCTCAATCAGATCATTGTATTCGAGTAAATCTTGGACGAGTCTAATATTGTCGTGAATTGATCTTTTAGACATAAAACCTGTTTGGGTTTCAGAAATCACATCCTTAAGACCAGTTTTCAATCTATTTGTGTATATATATGTTAATAATTTGTAGTCACAGTTTAAGAGGGTGATTGGGCGGTAGTTGTCTAGAACTTTTCTGTCTTTTTCTGGTTTTGGAATAAGTGTGATAATTCCCTGCTTCATGCTGTGTGGAAGAGAGTTATTATCTATGGTCTCTTGAAAGACCTGGAATATAAATTCTCTGAGACAGTCCCAAAAATGTCTATAGAAATTAGCAGTAAGGCCATCAGGGCCGGGGGATTTATCAAGTTTCAAACACATGATAGTACGGTCTAGCTCTTCTATATTAATATCTTTGTCACAGTTTTCCTTGAAATCCACAGAGATCTGAGGGATGAATTGTTTCACTTGGTCTAACAGGAGGTCGCTATCTTGAGATGAAAAAGAGGAGCTGTAAAGCTTTTGATAAAAGTTGCTAATTTCTTTTGCTATTAAAGTTTGGTCTGTACACTCCTCATTGTTAATAAGGAGTGATTGAATGTTTTTTAGTTTGCCTCCTCTTTTCTAGTCTACAGAAGTAAGCACTGTTTTTTTCTCCTTCTTCAATCCATTTAGCTCTGGATCGGATAAAAGCACCCCGGGCCTTTCTTTCATAGATGGCGTCTAGTTTAGATTGTAAGGTCAAAAGGTTATTTTTGTCTGCATCATTTAGTGTCTGTTTAACACATAATGAGTTTAAATCCTTAACTAATTTTGTTTCTACCAGGTCATTATTTTTTTTTATTTTTTTGCTAAAGGAAATAGAATGAAGCCGTATCTTATATTTTAGGTATTCCCATTTTGAGGTGTAGGTTATTATTGATTCATCTAGAAATGTCTTTTTTACTAGTTCTTTGATTTCTTTACAATAGAGATCATTTTTTAAGAGATCTGCGTTGAATTTCCAGTATCCTGCATGTCTTAAAGTATCAGGAACAGGAGTAATTAGTAGATTGATGCTGCAATGATCTGTAAGGGGAGTTTTAGACATGTCACAATCTGATGTTAGTTTGAGGATATCATCCGTACCTAACCAGAAATCAATTCTAGATCTGCTTGAAGCATCTGGTCTGAACCAAGAAAATTGCTTTTGGTTATCATGTTTCTCTCTCCATAAGTCAATAAGTCCTAAGTTGTTACAGAAATCAGACATAATGTGGTTTGGACGGGAGTTTTCATATTTGTTTGGGTGTCTGTCAAAACTTTCATTCATAACCATATTCCAGTCCCCGCCTAATAATACAAAGTTTGTTGGGAATCTTTGTTTAAGTTGTTTAACATTAACTTCAATAGTTGTAAGAAGCTCCTTATTTTTTGAAGTGTTGCAGTAGCCATAAATGTTACCTAGGATTATTAGTGCATCCTCGATGTGTAATATGGAGAGAGACCAATGACCATCACTATCATTTTTTGTAAATATTATTTTCCCTGGGAAGTTATTCATTAATATAGCCACACCAGCTGACTTGGATGTGCCATGTGAATAAATAATTTTTTCTCCCCATTGGTTTGACCAAAATTTTTCATCGGAGTCAGTAGAATGAGTTTCTTGAAGAAGAATACAGTGTGGGTTCTTGTTTTTACAGTACAGAAATATCGCCTTTCTTTTGACAATCTCTCTGAGGCCCCTTACATTTAAAGACATAAACTTAAGATTGGTTTTTAAAGACATAAAATAAAAAAATAAAAAGAATAACTATACAAACCTTAAAATTTGAGGATTAGTTAGAGTAGAATTAACTTAAGGCAAGCCCCTAAAGTCAAATATTGCCCTTTTTTGTTAGAACATTCATAAGAGAAAGAACACTCTTGCATCTGCAAAAAAAAAACTCTGAATTTAAACCAACTTCACTCCTTTTTCATTCAGGTGAGAACAATAAGGAACACAGGAGTGCATGTAAGAAGAACTGTTCTGAAAAACGCTTAATTGAGAATAATGTGTAAACTGTATTCAGAAAAGAGACGAGGCTTTGATCACCTTGCCGTCGATTACTGCAACATGACCTCTGTAAAAAGCCACCTTGCCCTGAGATCTGGCTTTTGTAATTTTAGGCCACAGTTCTTCTCTTGCCAGCCGGTCTTCTTTTATGAAATCTTGAGCAAAACGAAGGCCTTGCTCTTTACACACCGTTGAATCCTTCGTCACCTTCCAAACCGTGTCACGATGGCGCCTCCTGGTGAACTGTATGATGACCTGACGAGGTCGACCTGCATCTTTTCTTCCCACTCGGTGAATCGTGTCGATCACATCTTCCACCTGGTCTGCCCACTGCGGTAAGATTCTTGAGAGCAGCTGCTCTGCCTTTTCTCTGACATTTTCTCCATCTTGCTCTTTGAGCCCCGACAGCTTCAGGTTCCATCTGCGCTTGTCTCTGTCAGCTTCCAGAAGTCTCTCCTTCAGAGCTGTGTTTTCTTTTTCCACTGAAGCAAGCTTTTCTTCAAGATTTTCTACAGCAGATTTACATTTGGTTATGTCGAGCGTATTCTGGTCCACTTGGAGTGTAATACGAGCGACCATTTCTGAATTTTCTTTCAGCTGTCTACCAAAGTCATCAAATCTGTTCTCCAGACTTTTAATGGCTGTAATGAGAGCAGCTAAAGAGCTTTCATCCACTGTTGCTTGCTTTTTGGCTGGTGGGGGCTTACTTGGAGATGCATCCAGGTGTCTTCTTGTACCAGAGGCACTTTTTGACGTCTCCATCGGAGTTTCCGCGCTGGAGGCAGCAGCAGCATAGGTATGCATAAGCTTAGCATTAGCGTTAGCTAACTTAGCATTAGCGTTAGCTTGTTTTAAACGAGGGAAGTCTTTCTCGTTCACGGCAGACATCTTTTCATGAGGCTCTTAATTTTTAAAGGTGATGTTCTGATCTACCTTGGAGATGAAGCAGTGTTCAGCAGTGTTCAAAAAGGGCCAGTTTTGTAGTAAGTTCGGGGCTGCACGAGTGGAGCTCAAAACAGCACGTGTGCCCACATCGCCATCTTGCCGGAAGTGACGACAACAACAACACATCAGACCGGAAAGAGAATCACGACGCTCCTCCCACACCCCGCCCCCACGACGCCGCTGCCACGAAGCCGCCGCAACACTACAGTTTGGACACCAGGGGGCAGCGCGTCCACTTCCGTGCGTGAGGAGCGTTTTCGGAGGTCAAAACGCTGCTGGTGTGAGCACACCATAAGGAACTGTGCTGTGGGGGTTGAGCCCAAACACCAGAACCTTTGTTTAATCCACAAACAGCAGCGGGATGTTTTTAAGTTCCTCAGCACGGAGACCGACACAACTTTCTCACAGCACACTGACTCAGTTTATAAGACCTGCTGAGGAAACTAAGGACCTTTCACGTGGGCAGGAGCTCTCTGACCTTGATTTACAAGAACCTTTTGTTCATTGTAACTACATGTCAACAAGGCCGAGGAACTGAAGTATTTTTGTGGCTGTGTGTTCAAATAGTTAGTTCTCAATAAAGATTTAATTCGAAAATACTTTATTTATCCCAAGGGGAAATTAAATTGTTGTAGCTCATCCTGGTTTCATTAGTTATAGATGTTGATGGTTGTGGGCAGGAAGGATCTCTTGTGGTGATCCATCCCGCAGCAGATCTGAAGAAACTGACTGCAGATGCTCATCCGGACCCAGCGGGCCTCTTGGTCTTCTTGAGCGGCAGGACCACCTGAATGCTGGCCAGAACTCCTCCCCGAGCGATGGCCACTCCTCATCACCGCAGATGGAACGGCAGGTGTCGAGGGATGATCCCCGTCCTCACGAGCCGCATTTCCCACCAGCTCCAGGATCTCAGTGGTCATAGGCACTCGAGCACCACCGGCAGGTAGACCGAGATGCATCCACAGCGCCTCCTTTACAGCTAATTTAGAATTTTGTGCTGTATTTGAAGTAATAGAGCTCTGAGATGTTAATCAGCTGCTCCCAGCTGTAAAAACCACATTGTTGCTGCATCATCAATGTCCAAAAGTGAAACGTTTCCAGTAAAAGTCCTTCCAGCTGCACAGCATCTGATTCCAGAGGAAATACTCACCCCCCCCCAAAAAAGTGATTTATATCCAGAAAAAAAGTTTCCAAAAGCAAAATCCCAGAATGAAAGTAACAGTTTTACTCCACCTTGAGTGGAGCAATTGCTTTGTAGAAATCTGCACTGCCGAGCATCTAAAGTCTCGAGGAAGGAACTATTTCCCAACATGTAAAACATCATCTGGTCATCAGTAAAGCATGTGAGTGCTGATGAGGTAGAACATTTTATTAACTTCAAATAAAACACTTGGCGTAGTGGATCCTTTAAAACTGCTGCTCAGTTTACATAAAATGAAGTTTCAGCTTCTAAACCTTCCAATCTGAGGCCATGGACAGCCAAACTACCGGTAGTTTGTGGAAAAATACAAACTGGGAAATGTTCTGAAAATAACCGGCTGCGAATCGTCTTGGTGCCTGCACAGTCCTGTGGTTCTGCCCGTTCTCACTGGTCCAGAGTGGGATGAGCAGAACCAGCAGCTTGGACCAGCTGCTGAGCCGCTCCTCTTCCTGTTCCTGCACAGCGCTGCTGCGTTCAGGCGCTATCTGAGGTACTCGTACAGGTCTGAGTCGAGCGTCATGAGACCCAGGAGCTCCATGAGCTTCAAGACGTTCCGTGTCAGGCTCATGGTCAGCATCTCTGCTCTGTGGGAGGAGTTAAAACACATTTGTTGCTTCTGGTTAGGGACAGAACGATTATAATGCATCTAAAATAAAATATATATTTGATTTGCTCTACTGGAAACTATAAAATCCAAACAGTGGATTCGGAAAGTATTCAGACCCCCTCCGCCTGTTCCCCCATGATCCACTCACTACTCCAAATGACAAAGGAAAAACTAATTTTATATTTTTTTGTAAGTTTATTGAAAGTACCAAAACAAAACACTGCTTTTCCATAAGTAGTCAGACCCTTAGTCCTGAGCTGAAGCACCTCTGGCAGCAGTTCCAGCTTCAAGTCGAGGTGTCTCCAAACGGCTGGGCGATATGGACTAAAATGAAGATCTCGATATTTTAAGATAAATCGCAATATACGATATATTACCCTCAAATATCCAAACGTTTTTTGTTAAAAGACAGAGCACTTACAATCTTAAGGGTACTGATATTTTTGTTATACCACAACATAGAACTTGTCTAAAGAGTAGGTCTACTATAATTTATGGAATAGGTCTATGAAATGGTTTAGAGAACAATATGAAAGTTGCAAAAACAATGACTTTATTTAAAAAAACGAATACAATTAGGTTTTTGGAAAAATCTAAATAAATTTGTTTGTTTCAAAATTTATCAATGGTAAAGTATGATGAGTTATCTATTGTGTAATTTTTTTTGTGGATTATTGTTGTTTGAATTGATTGTTTGAATTATTTTTGTTAAAAGAAGGGGGCAGACATAATAAGATTTTATCTTCTTCTGCTTCCTTTCATTTCATGTAATGTTTGGTTTTTATTTACATGGAATTGTAAATAGTTTTTTATGTTGTTTTAAATTTGAACTTCGAAATGAATAAAGATTATTAAAAAAATATATATATATACAGTATATATATCAATATTTTTTTCTTTCCATAAAGTAATAACAAAAATATATTTGAGTCAAAGCTTTGTCCCAGTTGTCACACAGGCACATTTATTAACAACAATTGCAACTCTACAAAATACATGTCTAAAAAACAAACTACCTGTAGTTTGCTTTCAGACCCTTTCCTTTTTAATACATATACTAAATAATAATCCTCCCCAGCTGCACCGCCTTCACTATGAACTGCAGCAGTGAGGGGCTGATGTATTCAGCGAGGGGGAGGCAAGGGGCAGCGTGAAGCTGGCAGCGCAGACGGGCAGACAAAGAACTACAGATTTTCAAGTCTCACAGTGACAGGAGGTAGCATCAGATTAATAAAACAGTGGCTCATCACATCACTAAAGACACAGTCCTTAGCGGCTAACAAGACAGCTAACTTTAGCCGTTTTGTTAGCTGCTAAGGACTGTGTCTTTAGTGATGTGATTTCTACAGCTAAATTTATTGAAATTCCAGGAATTGGTAGAATATAGTATTTTATCAGTTATGTATAGGGCTCATAATAACACATTACCTTTAAATATCCAAAGAAATTTTATAAAAAGACAAAGTTATTACAATCTCAAAGGGACAGAGATATTCATCAAACCACAATTCAGAACCAGCTTAAAGGGACGGTCTACCTCAATTCAGGGAGTTCGATTGTGGAATGCTCTGGAGAGTGATGTTAAAAATGCAAAATCAATGTATACATTTAAGAAAAAGGTCAAAAAGGACTTGCTCAAAAACTATATATGATGTAACTTAGTGTGTTTGTGTATTACAGTTAGAAAAATTAAGTAGAGTTATTCATTTTGTGATGTAGTTTGTGTATTACAGTTAGAAAAATTAAATAGAATTATTCATTTTGTGATGTAGTTTGTGTATTACAGTTAGAAAAATTAAGTAGAATTATTCATTTTCTGATGTAGTTTGTGTATTACAGTTAGAATGATGTAGTTTGTGTATTACAGTTAGAAAAATTAAGTAGAATTATTCATTTTGTGATGTAGTTTGTGTATTACAGTTAGAAAAATTAAGTAGAATTATTCATTTTGTGATGTAGTTTGTGTATTACAGTTAGATAAATTAAGTAGAATTATTCATTTTGTGATGTAGTTTGTGTATTACAGTTAGTAAAATTAAGTAGAATTATTCATTTTGTGATGTAGTTTGTGTATTACAGTTAGATAAAATTAAGTAGAATTATTCATTTTGTGATGTAGTTTGTGTATTACAGTTAGATAAATTAAGTAGAATTATTCATTTTGTGATGTAGTTTGTGTATTACAGTTAGATAAATTAAGTAGAATTATTCATTTTGTGATGTAGTTTGTGTATTACAGTTAGATAAATTAAGTAGAATTATTCATTTTGTGATGTAGTTTGTGTATTACAGTTAGATAAATTAAGTAGAATTATTCATTTTGTGATGTAGTTTGTGTATTACAGTTAGAAAAATTAAGTAGAATTATTCATTTTGTGATGTAGTTTGTGTATTACAGTTAGAAAAATTAAGTAGAATTATTCATTTTGTGATGTAGTTTGTGTATTACAGTTAGATAAATTAAGTAGAATTATTCATTTTGTGATGTAGTTTGTGTATTACAGTTAGAAAAATTAAGTAGAATTATTCATTTTGTGATGTAGTTTGTGTATTACAGTTAGATAAATTAAGTAGAATTATTCATTTTGTGATGTAGTTTGTGTATTACAGTTAGATAAAATTAAGTAGAATTATTCATTTTGTGATGTAGTTTGTGTATTACAGTTAGAAAAATTAAGTAGAATTATTCATTTTGTGATGTAGTTTGTGTATTACAGTTAGAAAAATTAAGTAGAATTATTCATTTTGTGATGTAGTTTGTGTATTACAGTTAGAAAAATTAAGTAGAATTATTCATTTTGTGATGTAGTTTGTGTATTACAGTTAGAAAAATTAAGTTGAATTATTCATTTTCTTATGTAGTTTGTGTATTACAGTTAGAATGATGTAGTTTGTGTATTACAGTTAGAAAATTAAGTAGAATTATTCATTTTGTGATGTAGTTTGTGTATTACAGTTAGTAAAATTAAGTAGAATTATTCATTTTGTGATGTAGTTTGAAGGTTATCATTGGTTGAACAAACTGTGAAATAAGGGGCAGATATAATAAGATTTCATCTTCTTTCTGCTCCTTTCATTTTATCCTACTTGTATTCTTGTATCTGATGAAACTGTCTTGTATTGTTCTTTTAAAATGAATGAACAAACATAAAATCAAATCAAAAAATGTGATGAGCCACTGTTTTATTCACGTCCCCTCTCATAAGGCACAGCATAGGTAAAAGAGTTTCGTAGCGTAGTTTGTCTCAGGGAAGGAAGCTTCACAGCAACAAGTTTAACACTCTTCATACTCCACTTAGCTCTGTTTGAAATGGTGAAAAAGGTTTGCTGTGCTCAAACCTTTCGTCGGGAGTTGGGACTTGCTTTCGGCATAGTCTACAGAAAACATTTTCCTGCTGCACATCTGACAAATTAAATCTGAACCATCTCCAAATACCAGAGCCATTTTTCCCCTACTTGCTCTCTCTCCACTCTGCGGCTGCTACACCTGGAGAGAAGCAGGAAACAGGAGAGCACGCAGGTGGAGGCTGGGACTGGGTTTGTAGTGAGGGAGAGGAGGGGCTGTGTGGGGGGAGAATGAAGACAGCCGAGCCAGTGGATTTTCAGGTATAACGGGGCACTACACCACGGGGCGGCCGTGGTGTAGTGGTAATGGCAGTCGTCTCCCGATCGGAAAGTTGGCGGTTCGACTCCCGGGACCCGCACCATGTGTCGTTGTGTCCTTGGGCAAGACACTTAACCCTGAGTTGCTCCCGGTAGGACTGGAAAGCACCTTGCATGGTAGTCTGCCGCCACCGGTTTATGAATGTGTGTAGCATTCAATATATGTGTAGCACTTTGAGATTTTCAGTAATGAAAAGTGCGTTATAAATTGAATTAATTATTATTATATAATTATTATAACTATATTGTCTATATCGAAATAATGTTAATTTATATTGCAAATTAAATTATATTGATATTTTAAAAACATTGAGATATCGCCCGACCCTACTCCAAACCATCGCTGTGCTTCTTCTCTGTCATGTGGGAAGTGCACCTTCAGTTATCTGGTCTTGAGGTCCTGAGGTCAGTGGATCAGGGTTTTCACAGCTGATGCTGCCACCAGCAGCTCTAGGAAGAGTCCTGGTACCAAACTCCTTCAGTTCAGGAGTCACGGGGCCCACTGAGCTCTGAGGAACTCTCAGTTCAGCAGGACTGTAGAGACTGTTTACAGAGAGCTTTCTAAATCATGTCCAATCATTTGAAATCCTCCAATCAAACTAAAAAACATCTGAGCAGAAACAAGGACAACCTGAGCTGGACTTCAAATGCTGAAGGTGTCAACACTTAAACAACTTGGGATATTTTAGGTTATCCTTTTGAATAAATTCACCAAAAAAATAAGTCTGTTTTCACTTTTTTTTTTTAGGGTGCTGCTGATTGTATTTTAGGTTTGGAGAAATAACAAATGGATTAAATGATCGTAGCATCGGGCTGTAATACATCTAATAATAACAAAACTACAAAACTGGAGGAGGTTCGAATCCTTCCTGAAGCCACTGTTAACTTTCTGTCTCTTTTTTTTACAATTTTTTTTAAATCAAAAATAACAAAATGCTTTATATTTTCACCAACCAAGCAAAATATTTGATCTTTAGGATTTTAAGTAAATGCCTCGTTGACCTAAAATAAAAGAAACTGATGTATTTTAACAACTAAATGTATTTTCTGGTCTGAAGATGAACTGTTCACCTTAAAGCCACTTCAAACTTCAGGCTCTCCCACGTCGTCCTCCACCAGCTGAAGACCTTCAGTCTGGGCAGGATCCCCGTCTTCTCTGCCTGGATCTTCCCCCAGCCGCGCACCGCACTAACACAAACAAATCAAACAGTGTACCGGTAAATCCAACATTCATGTTTCCACCAAGTAACTTCTCACTTCAGCTTGTCAGAGATTTTAGTTTGGGCTGAAATGTTACAGTGGACTGGCCGCTGAACACAAAGAAAAAGCACGAGTATCGATGTCGAGCAGGGCGGTGGAGCTCCGTAAAGACCGACCTCGGCATTCAAACTTCCACGGCTTGGTTCTGTGAACTTCAGTTAGACCCACAAGTTTATTGCACTTTGAGATCTGTTGTATGTAA
>JBBPBX010099547.1:0-12514 GCA_038048925.1 Garcialebias charrua | reverse complement strand
AGCTCTATAAAAATGAACAGACCACTGCACTGTTAGCCTGTTATCATTTGAACTCTTTCTGCGTTGAAAAAATATACAGTAGTAGTTTCCACAAGACAAACATGTTTTATTAACATTATTTGAGGTCTGACTTTAAAAACATTTCAGCCATTTCTCTGTTTCTGTAAGTTATTCGCACAGTTTTGCTGGGAGCATCGGTGACATGCTGTCACAGAAAAAAAAAGCAATCCTGTCATCAATGTGTATAAGCATACAGTTTAACTATACATAAGACTGTTTTGTTTATTGTCAAATATGAATTAATACTTTGTTTTACAGCAGCAACTGGCCAACAACTCCTTGCTGACAAAGGGTTTGATGTCAAATCAGAGGTGGAAAAAGGGAAGCTAGTCTGAACCTGCCCCATTTTCAGCATCCAGGGCACACTGAGGAAGAGGTATGTATTGTACAAGGAGTGTTGTGGCCTTTTGTAGCACTAAGTGCAATAAAGTAAAAAATATCTTTGTAAATACAGGTGTTTCCGGCAGCGTCTAACTGGCCCGGCGGGGCACAAAGATTTGCTTGCCCGCTGGGCCAACACGCATTTTTGGGCCTGTCAGGCCTGTCATGGTCCAAATATATTTATTTTAAATAAATTCTGTCAACCGTGACATCACATTGGTTGAAGTTTTTGAAGGACATCACGCTAATCCAATGAAAACTCACAGCACTCCTCAGCTGGCTCAGTCATTCCCTCCCCAATTAGACCAAATTTATATACTGTATTCAAATCCATGTTTATTACAGTAATTGATTAATGAAATAGTCCACACATCCCAAAACAGACATTGATTGTAGTACATTAAATTTAGAAATGAACACACCAACCTTTAAATATAAAGCAACTGTGCTCTAATTTGACTTTTAGTGAAGTGGAACTTTTGTTTAGTTAAATTTTTTAATCTGTTAATATACAAATGCTGTTTTAGTCACATTTTAGGATTTTGATGACTTAGCACCAGAACCCCATAAACATTAAACTGTCTAAAATCTCCAAGTTGTCAGAGAAGGCATCATTTAAAAAAATTAGCAGGTTACTTTCTGTCTTTTAACAAGTGAAATGACAAACACAAACACATCTTCTGGTATGTGTTGTTTCTGTTTGTGACTTATATAAATAATGTGTGTGCAGTGAACCATTCTTCACTGCATGACTGTTTGCGTGTATCTGCCTCAATTAAATCTGATTCTGCTTGTGAGACATTTAAAGATGTTTTGAACTTCTGGCAGGTCTCTCTGATGGCGTGGAGACTGGACAGGGGCCGCGGTCGTCAGCGTCATCTGCCGGAGGGTCTGGATCGAGAAACCGCAGCCAGGGGCTTTGAGCATACCTCAAAAAAAAACATGGTTTTAAAATCTAGACAAAATAAAGGAATTAAAGAAACATACAGATAAGCGTTAGTGGGTTTTAATGTTTACTACAGTACTTCACCTGCAATAGGTCAACAATGGCTCCACGCTCACAATATGCTGGTGAAGATTCTCAGTCGTCCAGGACATGATAAAATCAAAAAAGGCGTTCAATACAGGATCAACTGGACTTTATTTGTTGCAGAAAACGTTTCGACTTCTGTCCAGAAGTCTTTTTCAATTCTGAATGAATGAAAGCTGTGA
Source organism: Garcialebias charrua (assembly GCA_038048925.1). NCBI lineage: Eukaryota > Metazoa > Chordata > Actinopteri > Cyprinodontiformes > Rivulidae > Garcialebias > Garcialebias charrua. The sequence goes on along the minus strand of JBBPBX010099547.1, from coordinate 10,861 downwards.
GAACGAGAAGTTTTATACAAGCCACGCACCAACATATGAAATTGGAAACTGAAATAACACCACAAAATACCTAACATGCCCATTCTATTTAAATTGACAAAACAAAACAACACATCACACCTGGGGGTTTGTAACACATACATGTAAATTGAAAGAGACTTCTGGACAGAAGTCGAAACGTTTTCTGCAACAAATAAAGTCCAGTTGATCCTGTATTGAACGCCTTTTTCACGCTCACAATGTTCTTGTGAAGACCAGCCAGCAGTGATGGGCTCATTCCGGTCATCAGGATGTCGTGGTTCAAAACGCAGGCTGTTCAGCGTTCTCCTGGAAAACTTCTCGACGCAGAAGTCAGGCCTTAAATGACACCAACATGAAAAATGTGGTTTATATCAAACACATATTAGCAAATCTGTTTGTAGAAGTGTTTTGTTGTTTTAAAAAAAAAATGTCCAAAAAGTATTCCAGATCTTACAATTGTAGAAAACGTTTAAAACAGTGCATATGTCATTGCATTTATTTCTTATCTAGTGCCACTAGAAAACAATTAACAATAATTAACACAATACAATAAACTACAATTGTACAATGTTGAATAGTTTTTTGACTGGAATAAGACAAAATAAGTGATATTGTATTATTCCAGTTGTTGGTGAAGTTTGACTGAAAGTCACCTTTCTGGGTATTTGTGTTATAAGCGTAATATGAAATTTCTTCAGGAACACTGATTAAACTCACTTTAAAACTTGCAGCTCATCCAAGTAGCAGGTGCAGTTCGTTTTTGGGCTGTCTCTTCCATGTACAAGGTAACTGGGTGCAGGTTGGTTTAGAATGTATTTCCAGCATGGTTGCAGCCACCTCCTTGTCTGCAAAAACAAACACAATATACAACCATATTGTATGTGTCATTATGGAATTCACATGCAAAATATATTGTTAGTAATACATTTAAGATTTTCACACATTTTACGTCTAATAAAGTGTAAGCTGTATAAACAGCGTGTCAAAAGTGCAAAAGTAAATACGTTCTCAAAGATAATTAAATTTTCCCAGGAAAGCTAATAAATGTATCTCTTGGGATAGTTCTTATTTTTCACATCACAACATCACCAATTGTCTCAGGTTGTATTTAAGACATAGTTTACAGAAATCAAATAATAAATAAGGACTCTACAAACATTTGTGTGACTGACTCAAATGTCATGTTTTTGTTTACATTCATTCATTCAACCTTTATTTAGTCAGGTAAATCTCATTGAGCCTCGAGGGCTCAGTTTTCGTCATATGTGGAGGGTCACAGTTTACATACTGTGCTATGAAGACATGGCGCTAGTTATAGCAGCTAACAGAAGATGTTAAACCTGTAACAATAACCAAATCAGTCTAAATATCAGAAGTATTGGCGTGAGAAATTTAAAAGATTTATTTCTGTCGCTTGGATATAACGTTGTTGACAACGACTCACCCTGCTGGACGTTTGCAAAAAGCTGAAGGATTTCCCCATTTTCCATCAGCGCACACAATCACCTCCTCTCGTATCTGCGGCACAACGTTCAGGCATTTTGACCAGTGGTTGTTCACTATTTTAAGAAACCAAGCTTCTAAATTACTACTCGCCATCAGAATTAAAGCTACTGGACTCCTTCCTAGTTACCCCCCCACATCCGGTTTCGAATCAGCGCGGCTTAGGCTGCGTTCCAGTTGCATCGGAAGTCGGAATTAGGAACCCAGAATGACGGTATTTCCGAGTTGAATGCGTTCCAGTTAGCTTGTCGGAGCGACGACGAAAACAAGATGGACACCCGCTACAAGGCTGTTGTTGTTCTTGCTTTGTTGGATTAATAAAAGGTTTCTAGACCAATTAGCAGCGAAGTTGAAGAGCAATTCTGAGGCTCTTGAAACGTTAACCAGGTATGTTGTTTCAACCAGTATTTTTTAAAATAAATAAGCTTATTTTTGATCATTATGATCGAGGCTCTTCTTTCACATCTATTTTATAGTTTTAATTCGATCTCTTTTAGGAAAATAGCAGCAGTACAGAAGTTATCATTAGATAAATAAAGTCAGAAAGTGCTGAACATGAGGTTTTTCTGTTCTTTTTTACTACCTCAGCATAATTAGCAGACATAAAAAAAAGCTAAGTGTGGTCCTCTGGACATTCAAAAAACTAAACAAAGCAACAACAAAAAAAAGTGTTTTCTTGCTTTGTTTTGTTTTTTGAATGTCCAGAGGACCACTTAGCTTTTTAAAAATTTTCTACCTGGATTATTGAGCATGCATCAGCAGACATGTTTTACTGTTTATTGTTAAAATTGTTATTAAACTTGAAATTTCTTTGTATTTTAGGATGCTGCTGATACACACAAACCTACAGACACATGGAATAATCATGAAGACTATGGGAGGTGATGCTGAACATGGATGACAACAAGTTTGTGCGTCATTTCAGAGTCAACAAGACCCAGTTCACATCTGTAATGATGCAGCTGCAGGAGAAAGGCATAAGGAAGGAGCACTGTCAGGTGCAGCACCAGTCCCTGTAGAAAAGAAGGTCCTGATGTTCCTGTGGTACATGGCCAACCAGAACAGCTTCAGGGAGATGTCTGACAAATTTGGTCTCGCAGTCCTCAGCACACAGGATCATCATGGAAGTACTGAAGGCCATTTGCACACTGGGACACACCTTCATCTCCTGGCCTAACGCATGTGAGAAAGCGTTATCTGCTGCTGCCTTTCACCGTATACGTTACTGTGATGTGTGGATGCTGTACTTGTATTAGCTTGTCATAAATTGTCAAAAAATGTTCTAGTGTTATGATTAAATGTGTTTATCTGACATGCCACTCTCTCGCTGTCATTTATATGAGTGTGGATAAACCACGCCAAAAACATAAGCTGGTATAGACAAACACACTTTTTACAGCTACAAAAACATGCTTCAAAAACCAGCTGCAAAACTTAGTTTCCCACAACAAAAACACCTGATTAAAAGTTTCAAAGTATCTGAGAAGTCGGGAAAGAAATTATCTCAAGTTCAAAGACAGACATAATATGTACTTGATTTTAACAATTTTAATTATAGATCAATTAGGACAACTGTGTAAAACCTTTTTTTAAATACAAACTGCTGTAAAACACTTTGTTCGAATGTCAGGAATAGACAGAAGATGTGTGAAATGCATGAAGTACAGGAAAGGCTAAAACAAATAGCACTAGTTTATCTGCAAGTACATCGGTTTCCAACAACATTAATGAAAAACTATTCAGTGCATCATGACAAATTGTCGTGTTTTTATACCAGAGGTGTTCCTCTTTTACAATGAATTTACTTTTATTCTAAATAGTTTCTTTTCATTACCTCCTTTCCTTTATTCTAATGAAAAACCACGCTTATTGTGAAGTAAGACAGAAGAATTTGTGCATTTGTTATTTCAAATTGTTTTTAATAAAGTACTGTTTGACAACAAGGCACAGGTACAATTTGAGGTAGGTCTGAGATCTCGGTAAAATGAGCTACCAGCTAAAACTAAATCAAAATTACTAACTACAAAAAAAATCATAATTAGGAATGTTGGACCCATAAAGACACTTCCAGTAGCAGCTGGCACATGCAGAGAATACAATACTGCTGTAGAGTCGTTGAGTTGCACTAACTGGACGTGTACAGTTAGATTTTCATCCATAAAATATGTCAAGGAGTCACCATTCCTCTGGAACAAGGGACCAGGGAAACAGGTTTGTCTGTTTGGGTCCAGGAACATCTTCGCATCCATGTCCACATAAACTGCAAAGAAATATACACATGGTTAACAACAAATCACATCATAGCAGTAACTCACAAAACTAACCCACAATAATAAATAAGCTCGATTTTCACTGTCTCACACACACCAACACACAGACACACACAGCTGTGGATGAACAGGATGGTTTGGGTTTCAAGTTTTGCATTTTTTTTTAAACTAAATAATTGATTATGTTAAACTGGATTCCCACCCTGACAAGCCAAGATAAATCTTGATAGACCTTTTAAAAACAGTTTATGGTGCAAAACATTAGTTTACTAGCTAAAAACACATGTAAAGGTGAACAAAGAACAACGAGGTTGCAGGTCTCCGACGCAGCTACATCATCAACACAACAACAATCACGTTCGACGCTCTTTAGAAAACACAAACAGCTTAGAAACATCCTCTAATTATTAGGCGACATATCGTACAATAATCACTGTAAAGTACGAAATGTGTTACTGAGTTAATGATAAACAATGAACGCTGAACAGCTAAAACGAGTACTGTGCTAAACAACAACAATGCCGCCTCACACCCGTTTAGCGAGCCATTGTCGACGCACAGCGGCTGTTTAAACATATCATTATCATTACTGTAAAGAACTACAATGCCTGAATGCATTAATGTGAAGTTACGGTTGAGTAAACCACACAGAACTGCGAAAAAGGGTAAAAAGTAACTCTTTCACTCACTGTTGATGCGAGGAGCAGCCATCTTGAAACGATGATCTCGGAGATCTCGGGTGCCGTGCGGCTACACAGAGTTCACGAGTTGGAATTACGACCTGAGGGGGCGTTCCAGTTCATATTTACTGCTCGGAAGCTCGTAATTACGACCTCCGAGGACAACTGGAACGCAGCATTATCAAAGTCAAAGTCAACTTTATTGTCAGATCTGCAATATGTACAGTGCAGGACATACACAGGACCGAAATTGCGTTTCTCTCAGTCCCTCGGTGCAACAGTAAACATCTAAACATTGAAACACTGAAACATATAATAATAGACATAAGCATAAAATAGTAAAACTAACACTGTCCTGAGTTTTTTGCATAGTGGTATAAGAGTATGAAAATTTACACCAACTCTAAAACTAAAACATTAAACATTTAATGAACATAATATTGTCCTGAGTTTTTGCATACTAGTATAAAAAAAGAGTATAAAAAGTATAACTAAAATAAACTAAAGGTTTCTAGCATTGACATTTGCAAAGTGGCAAAGCAGCGTATGAGTCAATGTACACAGTATATGTATGAGGTAGTAGTTGATGTTGTTGTAGAGGCAAAAAGTGGCATATGCAGTAAGGCACATTGGGCATCCCTAAATAAGACCGTTCAGAGCACACTGTATATGTACCAGCAGTGGTGTAGATATTAGAGTAGTGTAAATAAATGTAAACAGTAGTAATTACATGTAAGCAGTAGTAATAAAAGTAAACAGTATTAATAAATGTAAACAGAGAATGTAAACAGTATTATGATTATAGGCAGTGATGTAATACAGACATTAGTGCAAGTATGAGAAGTAGTGCAAACTGTATGAGCACATGACCGAGAGTTTAGTGAAAACCCGTTTGATGACACAGAGTCTAGTGTTAAAAACTTTGTGTTGAGTGATAATATGTGAGAAAGTTTTAGTGTTAAGGCAGTTCAAATGGGAGGGGAGGCAGAGCAGGCAGAGTGTTTAGCATTCTGACTGCCTGATGAACAGAGCTGTCTCTCAGTCTGCTGGTTCGAGCCTGGAGACTCCTCAGTCTATTATTTCCGTCCAATCAGAACGCTCGTTTCAGGCGAGCTTTGCGTGATGACGTCAACTGGTAAAAGGTCTATTACAGCTGAGTTTGAGGACTTTTGGAACTTTCCTCTGTGCTGCGGTGCTGTGGATGGCAAACACATAAAGCTAACAGCACCCCCCAATTCAGGCTCCCTGTTTTTTAACTACAAGGGAACACACTCCCTGGTTCTTCTGGTTGTGGTAGATGCAAAATACAGGTTCCGCATCATCGATGTTGGTGGTTATGGCAGAACAAGCGACGGCGGGATCTTTGCCAACTCTGCTTTTGGCCAGGCTGTGATTGAAGGCACGTTACACCTGCCCCCTGACAGCTGTCTTCCTGAAGCAGACCACAGAGGCCCCCAGCCCTACGTGTTCGTCGCTGATGAGGCATTTCAACTGTGCAGGAATGTGATGAGGCCTTTTCCTGGACGCGGTGGCCTTACCAGAGAGCAACGTGTCTTCAATTACAGACTGTCACGTGCACGTCTTGTTGTAGAAGATGCATTTGGGATCTGGTCTGGCCAGTGGAGAATGTTCCGCCGCGAGCTGAACATAGCTGTCAGAGTAGTGGAGTCCTGTGTGAAGGCAACCTGTGTTCTCCACAATTTCATGCGGGCAAGTGGACAGACGCCAGCACCATGTGGTACAGAAGAATACCTTGAAGGCGTTGGGAGAATTGGATCAAACTTTCCGGCCAGAGCAGCAACCAACACCAGAGATGCTTTTATGGCGTACTTCTCAACAGAGGGGGCGGTGTCTTGGCAGCCTACAGAATAGTCATGTAACGGCTCTTTTAGGAGCCACACACAAACCGTAAAAGGAGCAAAACCATTTTAACATGTTTGTTTACATTGAGTTCTGTTATGTGCATGTCCTGTTCTGTAGGTCACTGTTTAATTTGAGCTGTCACACATGATATATATATATTTTTTTTTTCTGAAACAAATTATTAAACAACACCCAAGAAACTCTGTTGTTCCCGGCTGGCTGCACTTCTTTTAAGAAATGGTTGTTTGTCTTATTAGTGCTAATTTTCTGTACAGCTGACATTTGTAGTTATGATTACAACAACAACTTTATAGTTACATTGCTAAGTTGAAGCTAAGTATGTGGAGCTGTGAAATCAAAGATACTGTTATTACTAAAAACTGTGTTTGAGCTGGCCACATCAGCTTAGTGGTTGCCCTCAAAGGGCCAGATGTAGCTGTAAATGTAGTTAAATTTAACTAAATGTACAGTAATGTAAATTAAACCCAACTACTCCTTATTAGTAAATAACTGTTTTTTTTTTTTACTTATTCAACTTACAAATATTACATTTCAAAGTCAACTTTATTGTCAGAACTGCAATATGTACAGGACATACACAGGATTGAAATTGCATTTCTCTCTCAGTCCCTCGGTGCAACAGTAACCATTTAAACACTAAACAATTAATAAACAAGCATAAAATGAAATAATAAAAGTTTAGTACTGTCCTGAGTTTTTTGCATAGTAGTTTTTCATAGTAGTAAAAAAGTATAAAAAGTTTCACCAACACCAAAACACCAACATTTAATAAACATAATCATAAAATGAAATAGAGTGTAATACTGTCCTGAGTTTTTTCATAGTAGTTTTCCATAGTAGTATAAAAGTATAAAAAGTTTCACCAACACCAAAAATGAAATAGAGTGTAATACTGTCCCGAAGTATAAAGTATAAAAAGTATATCTATAAAATAAATGAAGGTTCTGGCATTTGACATTTGTAAAGAGTGACAAAGCAGCATATGGGGTTAATGTACACAGTATATGTATGAGGTAGTTGATATTGGTATAGAAACAAAGTGGCATTATGAAATAGTAACAGTAGTAATAAATGTAAAGCAGTAGTAATAAATGTAAACCGTATTAACAAATGTAAACAGTGAATGTAAACAGTAGTATGACTATAGGCAGTAATGTAATACAAACATTAGTGCAAATATGAGAAGTAGTGCAAACTGAATGAGCACATGACCGTGAGTTGAGTGAATGACCCGTATTGATGACACAGAGTCCAGTGTTAAAAACTTTGTGTTGTGTGGTAATGTGTGAAAGTTTTTTGTGATTAAGGCAGTACAAGTGGGAGGGAGGGCAGAGCTGGCAGAGTGTTAAGCATCCTGACTGCCTGATGAACAGAGCTGTCTCTCAGTCTGCTGGTTCGAGCCTGGAGACTCCTCAGTCTCCTCCCCGATGGCAACAGGCTGAAGCAGCTGTGTAGTGGGTGTGTGGGATCACCTGCCATGCAGAGGGCTTTCCGAGTGAGGCGGTTGCTGTGTAAGTCCTGTAGTGAGGGCAAGGAGGTGCCGACAATCTTCTCAGCTGCTCTCACTATACGCTGGAGGCTCTTTCGGCAGGATGCAGTACATGCACCAAACCACACCGTGATGCAGCTGGTCAGGACACTTTCTATGGCACCTCTGTAGAAGGTGCACATGATGGGGGTTGGAGCTCCAGCCCTTTTCAGCTTGCGGAGAAAGTAGAGGCGCTGGTGAGCCTTCTTGGCCAGTGATGCAGTGTTCCTGCTCCAGGACAGGTCCTCTGAGACGTGCACTCCCAGGAACTTGGTGCTGTCCACTCTCTCCACTGTGGTGCTGTTGATGGTCAGAGGGGCATGTTGGGCATCCCTCTTCCTGAAGTCCACAACAATCTCCTTTGTCTTCTCCACGTTGAGAGTGAGATTGTTGTGTCCGCACCACAAGGCCAGGCGGCTCACCTCGTTCCTGTAGTCCGTCTCATCGTTGTTGCTGATGAGACCTACCACTGTTGTGTCGTCCGCAAACTTGATGAAGTGGTTGGAGCTGTACGATGGTGTGCAGTCGTGTGTTAGCAGGGTGAATAGAAGGGGGCTTTATATATATTTGCACAGATGTAGAAATATATGTCTACTTCTTACACTGTTATAATATAAAACCCTTTTGACTTATTGATTATGTGACAATCAGACTTTTACACTCTCAAGGGCCACATAAAAAGATGTGGAGGGCCACATCTGGCCCGCGGGCCTTGAGTTTGACACATGTGGTTTAAAAGGTCTCAATGAAAACCGTCTGGCTAATATGTGTCATCAGCCAAATTTTATTATTATTATTATTAATATATAAATTAATTATTATTAATATTTTATAGTGCAGATTCGACGAAGGAAATAAACATATGCTTATTATTGAAGTATTTAATAGAAAATGTAATTATAATGAACATAAGCATACATTGACTATTTCAAAGTTTGAACCAGAACAATAAAGAAACAATAGGTATAAGACACATAAAATGTATGGTAATACAGTCCTGACAGTTTAGGATGGAGACTGTGCAGGAATGGGTTACATGCAGTGGTTCACATGTCCCCATCTGTGTCATTTGAATTCATGGATGAACTTTGTAAATCTAGTGTGACTTCCATGTTGTCGTATAACAATTTGTGGAGTTTGAATTCAACAATCTCCCGATTATGAACTGGCACCCTCGTTAAAAGTGGGTAGAGCCCTAATAAGAAGTTCTGATCCAGATTCAAGGGTGGGGGTGTGGAGGTATTGGTTGTCTTCATAAGGTCCAGCACATTCAGCTCAAAGGTGGTTTGTTGTTGAGTTGACGGCCTGGATCGCGGTCTCTTCATATGTGGCCATGCTAGAAATGATACGGATATTTGGGTTATGTGTTAGAATGTGCACGAGTAGTACGCATGCGCACAACGGAAACTATGTAAATGGATATTTACAGATATTTCAATACGTGACTATGTGTATTTTAATGATGCAATACACACCAAATCGTACAACAGATGACGGTCCAGCCTGGTCTGATGACGGCGTGGAGGACCTTGTTTCTGGAGATGTTTCACACGGAGTAGGACCTGTGCATGTAATGACAATTAGTAATCAATGCAGTAACAAGAACAGGGCAGAGAGGACTCTATACTGACCAATTGCAGACTGCTGAGATTCGTCACCGAAATCTGGTTGATCATCTTGGCCATGGTATCCAGTGGCCTGCTCGTCTTGGTCCTGCTCCTCCTCCTCGGACCTCGTATGAATGCTCGGCATATTACTGCTCGTCTCTCTGGGCGTCACGAATGGACGCAGGAAGGACAGCACCGACATATACTTCCACTTTGTTGTGGAATCAGCTCCAGCACCGCTCCTCTGTCGATCTCTCTCTTTCTTGGCCTCCTTCGCGTACGTGTCATGCAAGGTCTTCCACTGTTTTCTGCATGAATCCTCTGAGGAAAAGCATTAAAATATGTTGGCTGTTACACACACTAGTTTTAGCACAAATACAGCTACTTCTCAGTTTTGCCTATTTTAGCTACTACTTTTTCCACTACTGTATATAATTTGGTGCTTTGGACGGCTTTAGCTAATTTAAAGGCATTCTAATCATGTTTTGTTTTTGGTTTAATGTTGTTTAAGCTACATTTAGCATCTGTGTATTGAAATTTTATCTGCTGTTTTTCAATTTTCAGCTTTAGCACCTATTTTGCTGTACTGTTTTCCTATATTTTGCAGCTACATGTATTCTGTACTTGTATCTAGGTGGTGTTTTGCTACTTTTACTTTTCAACTATTTGTGCTCTCTGCAAACAAACGTCAGCAGTCATTCAACACTACAGCTGCTAAACAAAGCTGAACGTGTAATAATGCAGGAATATTGTAAAACATTGTGGAAACTTACCAGGTAATCCGACCTCCTCACTGATCTTTTTCCAGGAAATGTCCTTCCTACTTCGATCTCTGTAGAAGGGACTGGCCTGATTATAAATGATCGGTTTTGCACAGACTGCCACAATGAGTTTTTCCTCCATTTTTACGCTGTTTTTCGTCCGTTCTTCAATACGTCACGCGGTGCCCACCTACTTCCGTCCCGTCGTCGTTGCGTGATCACATGGCAGAGTCTATCCCGATTGGTTGCTGCTAAGCTGCGAGCAGCAGAAGCAGGTCAAATCGAGCTTCGACAGTCGCTGCTCGGAGGCGACGCGGGCGCGGAAAACAGCTGCTGCGCTGCTTGAACTGCTGCGGACGCGCCAAGATGTGCGGCCACATAGACTTTCAATGTAAAGTGGCTGCTTTGGCTGCGCGAAAAGCGTTTGGTGAGAACCCGGCATCAGACATACTTCAGGGCGAAGACAACTGTTTCCATGGCACACTCCTACCCACACTGGAGACATTGATGTTGAAGACCCTGGACCTGAAGAGTGGTCTGCAAATCCTCGTTGACCTTCCAGAGGCAATTGTTACAGTAAGAACTAATATTTATTTTTAAATACATT
>JBBPBX010099546.1:0-12514 GCA_038048925.1 Garcialebias charrua | reverse complement strand
TATGGCTGTGTTGACCTTGGACCTCAGAAAACACAGTGGACCAACACAAGCAGATGACAATGGCCCCCCAAACCATCACTGACTGTGGAAATTCGACACTGGACCTCAAGCAACGTGGATTATGTGCCTCTCATCTTCCTCCAGACTCTGGGACCTTGATTTCCAAAGGAAATGCAAAATTTACTTTAATCAGAAAACATAACTTTGGACCACTCAGCAACAGTCCCACGCGAGACGCTTCTGACAGAGCCTCTTGACATAAAGAATGTGACAGCTGAACCCATGTCTTGCATATGTCTGTGCGTGGTGGTTCTTGAAGTACTGACTCCAGCTGCAGTCCACTCTTTGTGAATCCCCCCCACATTTTAGAATGGGTTTTGCTTCACAATCCTCTCCAGGGTGCAGTTATCCCCATTGCTTGTACACTTTTTTTCTACTGCATCTTTTCCTTTCCTTCACCTCTCTGTTATTGTCCTTGGACACAGAGCTCTGTGAACCGCCAGCCTCTTTAACAATGACCTTTTGTGTCTTGCCCTCCTTGTGCAAGGTGTCAGTGGTAGTCTTTTGGACAACTGTCAAGTCAGCAGTCTTCTCCATGATTGTGTAGCCTACAGAACTAGACTGTGAGACCATTTAAAGGCCTTTACAGGTGTTTTGAGCAGAGGTGGGACCAAGTCACTGTGTTGCAAGTCCGAGTCAAGTCTCAAGTCTTTGACCTCAAGTCCTAGTCAAGTCTCAAGTCAAGACGGGCAAAAGTCGAGTCAAGTCTCAAGTCGGGAACTTTTAATTTCAAGTCATTTCGAGTCATTCTCACCCCCCCCCTTTTTTATCATTTGTAATTATACATAAAATGTAAATAATAGACCATTTGTTCTTTTTAAAATCTGTATTTATCTCAAATGATAGAAGAAGTGCAGCTGAACACAACGTATAAAAAACATTTTTAAATTGGACCTCTTTATTCCGCAGTTCTGTTAATCTAACATTCAATGAAAAAGATGAAAATGCTGACATTTCCACAGCACAACACGAAGTTAGCTAAAGTCAACTATCTCACAGCAAAAGAAAAGTGCTACCTACCGATCTTTGTGAAGCTTCAAATGCCGGACAAAGTTGGACGTTGTGGAATCTCCATCTGATATTTTCTTATTGCATGTTTTACAAGTTGCAGTTTGTTTTTTATTTGAATGTTCATAACCTATGTACCCAAAAGAAATTACTCGTGGAAGCATATTGGAGTGCTTATTTTGTCTTTAGTTCTCTCAGCCCTGTAGCCTTGCCTTGCTTTTTTCAAATGTCTAAATCCTTTTAATTTGATTAATGTGTGATTGATGTGTAATGAGTGAATATAGGGTACAGGTTTCACTTTTTGAATAGAATTACTGAAATAAATCAACTTTTTCATGATATTCTAATTTTATGACCAGCACCTGTATACTGATCCCACATAAATGCCACTTTTTGATAATTTTGTGTTCTGGTTTTGAAATAAATTGCAGCAAGACATGAGGGTTGAAGTTTCTTAGAAAACCCCAGTCTTCAGTAAAAGCGGAAGTTTATTCAAGTTTATTTATTTTTGGCCTTTTATGTTGCTTCCTGTAAAAAAAAATTAAACACCATTTCAATTAAGAATTCTATTTTTTTTATTGTGTTGTGTACACCCCCAAAGCTACATTTATTACATGTACCTGTAATAAAGTAAATGTAATGTACAAGTAATGTACAAATCATTACACTGGATTTACAGCCACGTTACTTCAACGATGACTGATGAAGGGGACAGCATGTCCTCAATAATGTGCATTGCATCATTTCCTGTTTACTTCGATGGAAGCTGGATTAGGTTTGTTTTCAAAAATAGCTATTCTTCTGCCTCCTTTACTTTCTAAAGGAGGCAGAAGAATAGCTATTTTTGAAAACAAACCTAATCCAGCTTCCATCGAAGTAAACAGGAAATGATGCAATGCACATTATTGAGGACATGCTGTCCCCTTCATCAGTCATCGTTGAAGTAACGTGGCTAGTGTAATGATAATATCAGTGGTGTTCATTGATATTAAAACTCATTTCTTGTCCAAAAGGTTTTTAATGCGCCAGTGTGTTTTTCTTCTCAGATGGCTGCGATCCAATCGTCATGCAGCCGTCTTCAGCCACAGAAACCACCCAGCTGACCTCTGATGCGCACCAAAGCTACAAGACCGACTCATATTAGACATGCACACACGTCAGACTCCTTTTTTACAATTCAACTTGGGAAAGAAAAGGGAAGCAAGAATAAAATTAAGGAAAAGGAAGCGGAAAATAAAAAGTGAATAATTGTTTTAACCCTGGTCCAGATCAACCCTACAGACCTGACCTGTCTTGTATTAATCAAATAAGATTCAGAGGTAAAAGTGATTTTGTCCACTCCCATCAGGAATGAAACGACGTGTCAGCAGGCTGTCGGGACCATATCTGTCAAGTCTCCCGTTTTGGCCGGGAAACTACCGTATTTTACCCCTCTTTCCCGTCGTCATCCCGAATTATTATTTTCCCGGAAATCTCCCGTATTATAATATTATAAAAATAAACATTCCAGTGCCTCTGTCACTAGCCTCGCGAGAACTGCCACCTGCAGTAGCCTCGGTGGCAGTTCTCGCGATGTTAGTGTTGGCAGCGCGAATCAACTAACCTAACCCGGAAAAACACAGAGATGGATGAATGTAAAGCCCGGTGCAGAGCTCCGCGCTGGACCGAGCCACGCGCGCGCGCTGCGCGTGGGAGGTTCACAGCAGAGCACAGCGTGAACCAGCGTGTGGCTCCAACAGAGCTCTGCTTTCTTCTCACGTTCTCTGTGAACAGCTGCACGCGGAGGGGGTCAGTTCAGTCCCCCTCCGCGTGCAGCTGATTGGTCAGACACCGCGCTTCGCGTAGGCGCTCGTAAAATTGGAGCTTGGCGCGCTCGCGTGAACGTTCAAAGGGCTTGTGCAGCGGCGACCTCACGGCGCTCACACAGCGGGGCGCCGCGCTCGCTCAAGCGCGGAGCTCTGCGCCGGCCTTAACGAGAGAGAAGGCGTCCCTGCCAAAAAAATTAAGACTTAGTGTAAATATCTTGAAAAATGGGACAGCGAATTTACTTTCCTAAAGAAGAGTAGGGTGGGGCACAATTACGCGTTTTGTAAGATTTGTAACTGCGACTTTAGTGTCTCTCATGGGGGAAGGAACGATGTCCGTCAGCATGAAAAATCCGTCAAGCACAAAGGTAGGCCTATCAGATTGTGATCACATAACTGGTTTGAAAGAGGCTGATAGGTAGTTATTTTAGATTTCTTGTAAACCTGTCTTAAAATGTAAGGGGTCCTGGACTTTGGTTGGGCTAGTGCAGGGGTCTGCAACCTGCAGCTCTGGAGCCACATGCGGCTCTTTGGTCCCTCAGCAGTGGCTCTTCCAAGCTTTGATCAAAACTAACTTTAAACTGAATTTTATTTGTTCTTATAACAACAAAAAGAGCTAGTTTTAGCAGTTTTTCCTGTCATTTCCTTTGCAAATGTGTGAATACTAGAACTAATAGAAGGAGTAAAACATTTATTCGAAGTAGGATATTTAATTTTTCCACAATTAAAATAATTTACCTAGACCTGCATAGTTCATTATTTTATTTTTTAATTGGGAAAGATCACATTATTTTTCCTTCTTTATGATAATCTGGTCTTTTTTAGTCTTAAAATGTAAAAATATCAACAAATCGTTAGATATTTTCAGCTTTACAATGGCCAGAAAACTACAGGTCAGAAAATTGTCCTCTAACAAACTTAAAGTGGTCTGTGGGCCACCAGTTGAGAATCCCAGTTGTAGCAGGTATTGTGGCTCCGGAAACGTTTAATTTAGTGAACAAAGGGGCAGAAATGGCTCTTTTGACCATAAAGGTTGCAGATCCCTGGGCTAGTGGGATGGCTCGGCGTACCCGGCAGAAAATTTCCCTTATTTTTAAATCCAAAACTTGACAGGTATGGTCAGGACCTGTCCAAACGCCAACAGCTTTATCTGGATATGTCTTTTCTCTTCCAAACCTACACATAGTGAAGCAGAATATTAATGTATCAGAGATTAAACAAGTTTTACACGGTAAGTTAATTTTAACAGCTTAATTTTAAATCATACAAGTTAGAAAATAAGTTTCAACTCATTAGTTTAACTGATTATGAAACAGATTTCAAATTGAACTTGTCAGATTGATCCCCAGCACATTTTGAAGACATGTCAAAGCCCATCGCTCCAAATGAGGCGTCCTTCGAGTGTAGCAGAACGCTGTGCCAGATTTCTAAACTCTCCTTGTTTTCAACAGGATGACTGATCCCACTTGTTTTGGATTTTACTTTTGGATTCATTTTGTGTAAAATTAAAAGCACTCTCCATGTCTGTGTGTAGATTTCACTGGAGGAATTTTCTTCCTTTGTCCTGTATTTTCTTTTCATTGTTTTTCTAGTTTATGTTGTTTAATGAAGGATTTGATTTCAAAAGTCTTGTTTTTTCCAACAGCAGGTGATTTGTTTGATGTAGATTTTAAACAATCAGTCGTGTCTTTTTGTGTAACATTGTTCCTCTTTTTGTAGCTTTATGTGACACGAGTAGTTTGGTTGAATAGTTTTATTTTTGTAAAAATAACATTTCATTTGTTCTGATTTGATAAGTCAGTCATCACATACTCATAGATCAAAGTGCATTAAGTATCTGTTTTTCACTCCTAAAGGTTGCAGAGATTTCAGGGAGTCTGCAGGCTCAGTCTGAGAAACTCATTGAAACAAAATTCAAACCCAGTTTGGTTAGTTCTGTCTAAACAATCAGGACACTTTCACCTTTCAAATCAGCTACAGAATGATGGACATCTGGAGAACATAGCCACGTGTAAATAAATATTATTTATTTGATTTTTTTTAATTAGGCCTGAGCAACGAAACGCTGTGAAGGCCTATTGTAATCACTCTGTTCAGGCCTGAGCTGCAATTTTTTCCGCCAAACGAATTAGCCTTTTGGGGGCTTTATCATATCCCAAAACTCACCACACTTGGCGGCCAAATTAGGACTGGTGAAAATGTACGTATTTTGGGGGCTTGGCAAAAATCGCAACAGAAACTGCTCAAGAGCGCCACCTAGAAATTTTCAAAAGACCCTCCGCATTAGCCTTAGTTTGTCGTAGAAACATGAAATTTGGTACACTTGGCCAATTCACCAAGATGCACAGAAAACCCTCTGGCACCAACGTTGTATGATAAATAGGAAGGCGGCCATTTTGGAATGCTTTCCAGATTTTCACACCTTTTTGGATGTTTACAGCCTCCGCATTTGAACAAACTCCTCCCAGGGATTTTGCTCAATCGCTTTCAAATTTGTTCATTTTGTTCAAAAGGCATGGGGGACAAAAATTTATCAAAATGGTTTGTTTTGAAGCATGCTGAAGGGGCGGGGCCAGACGTCAAAGTTGGACATCTCGCCATGAAAAACGAAACGCTAATTGCACCTACACGAAAACTGTCTATTATATCAAACCTTCAGTGATTGATCCACATCCGGTTCCCTGAAAGTCTGAATGGTCAAATCATGACATCACTTAGTCACTGCCCCCTGACAACAGCAAGTGTAAAATTTTACGTTGAACGGTCCCGACCTGACCCCTGTTACCTAATCAGCATGACGGCGTGTCCAGTGACCCAAGACATGTTGGTGTAACTTGCTTTCCAACCCTTACTCTTTCCGATGGAGCATGTGGACGTGGCGAAGTAAGACGTAACGCCGTCGCCATACGTCCGGTTCTAAAATACACACATTTGATACGAGGAGTACCAAAATCAGTATGATCGATCATTGCCCACCCCTGGAACATGATACTTATCCAATAGCCTCCACAGCGCCCCCTAGAATATTTCTAAACCTCAGCCCCAAGCCAGTTTTTGACCAATTATTCTGAATCTCAATGAATATCTGTGTCTGATCCGGACCTAAGAAAAAATATCTCTGAGCCCTGGTCCAAAACCAACAGGAAGTCGGCCATTTCGGGTCAAAAGGTCATTTTTGGGGTGTAAAAGTTATCAAAAGCTTGCGTTTTTATTTATGTTAAAGGGGCGTGGCCAGGCCTCAAAGTTGCGCTTCATGCCATGAATTTCAAAATGCTATAACTTTCACATTGAAAAACCAAAATGCACCAAACTTCTCAAGAGTCATCCCTGTTGGATGCCCAACGGGACACTGTCGCCATACGTTTAGGCTCGAAATTCCACAACCGAGATGTACCAAAATTGCTCCGATTGATCATCATCCACCACATAAACAGGCATCCATGATAAGTGGCCAAGACCCTCCATAGCGCTCTCTATATTGTTACTACAGTTATATCTCTGTGATACATCATCCGATCTGCACGAGATTTATTGTGCTTCATCAGTAAGCACTTCTACACACATTGATATTGTAGTTTAACATATGACTTCAGTGTGCCCCCTACATTATTCAAACTGTTATATCTCATTGATAGTTCATCTGATCTGTTCCAGATTTATTGTGCATCATCTACGTCATCAGTGAGCACTTCTAAACACATTTCTATTGTTATTTAACTTTTGACTACAGTGCGTCCCCTACATACTTCAAATCGTTGTAGGGCCTATGTCAATGATAGACCATCCGATCTGTTCCAGATTTATTGTGCGTCATCTGTGGGCACTATAAACACATTGATATGGTTGTTTAACATTTGACTAAAGTGTGCCCCTGTGGTGTGTTGGTGAGGTATATGGCCTCATCTCTCTCTCACCCAGTAGGAGGAGCCAGCGAGGTGCTCCCCAGGTTTTACCAGGTGAAGAAGAAGAGGTGTTCATGTGTAAATTCATTCATTCTGTTTCTGGTTTTGACGCTCGAAGGATTAAAGGCAACTACTTGCAGATCAGTTTGTTTCTCCTTCTTCACACGCTACACCCTTACATTACTCCAACAGTTACAGATCAGTGATGCATCAAACGATCTGAACCAAAGTGGATGAATTGGAGCAATATACGAGACGCGATGAATTGTTGATTAGGCTACTGGATTAGACATTAAACATCAGACTTATGCTCATGCGGCTGCAAACAGGATCACAACGGAGGATTCTGCTCAAGAAGAACTGCTCACCCTGGAACAACAGGTTGTGACTTCTTTGCAACGCAAAAATATTGAGATCAAATCTGAGGACATCATCTGTCACACCCTGCCAACCAAATCTGACAAGTTCAAGCCATCTATCATTGTCAGATTTACAAGTAGGAAATCCAGAAATGACTTACGCGACTCTGCAATATCGCGTGGACATCGGGGGCAGCTTCCCTTGGATTGGCAGACTGGGGTGGTGGTTCCCCTATTCAAAAAGGGGGACCGTAGGGTGTGTTCCAACTATAGAGGGATCACACTCTTAAGCCTCCCTGGTAAGGTCTATTCAGGGGTTCTGGAGAGGAGGGTCCGTCGGATAGTCGAACCTCGGATTCAGGAGGAGCAGTGTGGTTTTCGTCCTGGTCGTGGAACACTAGACCAGCTCTACACCCTCAACAGGGTCCTGGAGGGTGCGTGGGAGTTTGCCCAACCAGTTTACATGTGCTTTGTGGACTTGGAAAAGGCATTCGACCGCGTCCCTCGGGGGGTTCTGTGGCGGGTACTCCGGGAGTATGGGGTACCAGGCCCTTTGATATGGGCTGTTAGGTCCCTGTACGACCGGTGTCAGAGCTTGGTCCGCATCGCTGGCAGTAAGTCAGGCTCGTTTCCGGTGAGAGTTGGACTCCGCCAAGGTTGCCCTTTGTCACCGATTCTGTTCATAACTTTTATGGACAGAATTTCTAGGCGCAGCCAAGGTGTTGAGAGGATCCGTTTTGGTGGCCTTAGAATCGCTTCTCTGTTTTTTGCAGATGATGTGGTCCTATTGGCTTCATCAGCTCGTGATCTACAGCTTTCGCTGGAGCGGTTTGCAGCTGAATGTGATGCGGCCGGGATGAGGATCAGTTCCTCCAAATCCGAGGCCATGGTCTTGAGCCGGAAAAGGGTAGCATGCCTTCTCCAGGTCGGGGAGGAGGTCCTGCCCCAAGTGGAGGAGTTTAAGTATCTCGGGGTCTTGTTCACGAATGAGGGAAAACTGGAGCGTGAGATCGATAGGCGGATAGGTGCAGCGTCCGCAGTGAAGCGGGCGCTGTACCGGTCTGTCGTGGTGAAGAGAGAGCTGAGTCAAAAGGCAAAGCTCTCAATTTACCGATCGATCTACGTTCCCACCCTCATCTATGGTCATGAGCTCTGGGTTATGACCGAAAGAACGAGATCTCGGATACAAGCGGCTGAAATGAGTTTTCTCCGCAGGGTGTCTGGACTCTCCCTTAGAGATAGGGTGAGAAGCTCAGTCATCCGGGAGGGACTCGGAGTAGAGCCGCTGCTTCTCCACATCGAGAGGAGCCAGTTGAGGTGGCTCGGGCATCTGGTTAGGATGCCTCCTGGACGCCTCCCTGGTGAGGTGTTCCGGGCATGTCCCACCGGGAGGAGACCCAGAGGAAGACCCAGGATACGCTGGAGGGACTATGTTTCTCGGCTGGCCTGGGAACGCCTTGGGATTCCCCCAGAGGAGCTGCTCCAAGTGGCTGGGAGAGAGGGAAGTCTGGGCCTCCCTACTTAGGCTGCTACCCCCGCGACCCAACCCCGGATAAGCGGAAGAAAATGGATGGATGGAAATCCAGAAATGATTTAATAATGCAGGCGAAAAAATTGAAAGGAACAAATATTTATATAAATGAACACTTAACAAAAAGAAATGGAAATATAGCACGCGAAGCTAGCCTGGTTGAAACCAGACCCATGTCCTTCACTTCGCTTTGGACTAGGGTCTGGCATCTCTCCCATAGACAGCGATTTCTCCGTTAGATTTTTGAATGGACCAATCAGAGAACAGAAGGCGGAGTTTTGTTAGTTTAGCCTGGCGAGGTCCAGGCTATTCAGATAAAAAGCTCAGAAACCACTCGGTGGATATTTTTTCTGCTACCAGTGTGTAATTATATGTCTCTAATTTACTGACTGTTGGCCTAGATGAAACATTTGAGATAAAATTCGATTTTTTATCATTTATTTTCGTAGCGCACCCGAGGCTGTTTGGAAAATGTCAAACCGAAACTATTTAAATCCAGCAGATTTGACCATTTCGTGAATTGATTTAGGAACTGTTAAGCTCAGGAACACTTCTGATATAAGAAAGTTCATGCTCAATAGTCCAGGTATCAAATCCGCTCATTCTCAATCAGTTCATCTGGACAGTTTCTTTTGATATAACGTCAGCTAAGAAATATATTTTTTATCAGCAGAGAAATAATAGTTTTTTACCTTGTTTTATTGAAAATTCCTTCGTGGCGGCAGCCATTTTGAATGACGACGTCAGTCGACATCGTTCAAAACTCCGCCTTCTGCTCTCTGATTGCTCAGGAACACTTCTGATATAACGTCAGCTAAGAAATATATTTTTTATCAGCAGAGAAATAATAGTTTTTTACCTTGTTTTATTGAAAATTCCTTCGTGGCGGCAGCCATTTTGAACGACGACGTCAGTCGACGTCGTTCAAAACTCCGCCTTCTGTTCTCTGATTGGTCCGGTCAAAAATCTACCGGAGATATCCTTGTGGATGGGAGAAGTCCCAGACCCAGCAGTGAAGGGAAATGAGAATTGAGCGGAGCTGCGTAGGAATGGCGAGGGCCAGGCTAACGCGAAGCGAGATTGTTAAAAATAATAATAATAGCAACTTGGACACGAAATGGAAATATTTGGATCAGAGTAAAGGAAGGATCACAACCAAAAATTATCAGAGACCTGAAGGATTTAGAAGAATTCAAAAAGGAATAATCCACTGAGCAAGGAGACGTCTGTACGACGTCTTTTTCAGGTCATTTCTGGACGTCGAAATCAGGTCCCTGGAAGGTCGAAAACGTTACGCCAGATGACGTCTTTTCCCCGACGTCTAAAAGACGTCTTTTTCCGACGTTTAAAAGACGTCTATATTCCTGACGTCTAAAAGGCGTCTACATCAGACGTCTATATTCCTGACGTCTAAAAGGCGTCTACATTCGACGTCTATCTGACGTTATTAACTTACTGTATTTAGCTTATTCTAATTAGGCTATTATATATAAATTATTTTAGTCACTTTACATGCTGCTTGTTCATGCTATGCATATAAAAAGTATAATGAATCTACTTTAAAATTGCGTTGAGGCAAACAAATCTAGGGAAATACATTTGACCATCCGCAGCTTTAAAATCCTACAAACAGTTGGATTAAGTTTTACAAATCACTCCATAAATTTTACCTTTATCCTGTTTATTTAACACAATTTAAAGGAACAGCATAACACATAAAATTGAGAATTCCACCTTTGGTAACTTAAAAAAAAAGCTTTACATTACGGAACTTATCAACTGGTGGCAACACAAAATACACAACCAGATCTATAAAAGTACACAGCTCACTTTGGTCTGTACTTCACATAAAATTTTTTTTTAACATGCCTTCATTCTTCGGCCGTACTCAACATAAACAATAATAATTTTTTAACATGCCTTCATTTTTCTTTTTGATATAGCAGGCACTGAGCAAGGTGACGTCTATACGACGTCTTTTTCAGGTCATTTCTGGACGTCGAAATCAGGTCCCTGGAAGGTCGAAAACGTTACGCCAGATGACGTCTTTTCCCCGACGTCTTTTAGACGTCTATATTCCTGACGTCTAAAAGGCGTCTACATTAGACGTCTATATTCCTGACGTCTAAAAGGCGTCTACATTAGACGTCTATCTGACGTCAATAACTTACTGTATTTAGCTTATTCTAATTAGGCTATTATATTTAACTTATTTTAGTCACTTTACATGCTGCTTGTTCATGCTATGCATATAAAAAGTATAATGAATCTACTTTAAAATTGCGTTGAGGCAAACAAATCTAGGGAAATACTTTGACCATCCGCAGCTTTAAAATCCTACAAACAGTTGGATTAAGTTTTACAAATCACTCCATAAATTTTACCTTTATCCTGTTTATTTGACACAATTTAAAGGAACAGCATAACACATAAAATTGAGAATTCCACCTTTGGTAACTTAAAAAAAAAGCTTTACATTACGGAACTTATCAACTGGTGGCAACACAAAATACACAAACAAATCTATAAAAGTACACAACTCACCTGGGTCTGTACTTCACATAATTTTTTTTTAAATGCCTTCATTCTTTGGCCGTACTTAACATAAACAATAATAATTTTTTAACATGCCTTCATTTTTGGTCTGTACTTAACAATTTTTTTTTAACATGCCTTCATTTTTCTTTTTGATATAGCAGGCAGGAACAAGATAAATAAAAAAGCTGTATACAATTACAGTCCCCTCACCACAAAAATAATCTGTACAAAGTGTGCTGGTCATAATATTTTAAATAAGTTGTTTTATTTCAGGAATTCCATTCAAAAAGTGAAACATTCATTACACACAGACTGATATATTTCAAATGTTTATTTATTTTAATGTTGATTAAAACTGACAACCAATGACAACCCTAAATTCAGTATCTCAGAAAATTAGACTACTACTTGAGCTCAATAAAAATAAAGTATTTTTATAAATGTTGGCCAACTGAGATGTATGAACATGAAATGTACAATATGTACATCTTTCAATAGTTGGGGCTAAGGACCATGCTACCATGTTAATACTTTTCAGTTGGCCAACATCTATAAAAATCATTTTTTAATTGATCTCAAGTAATGTAATTTACTTATAATGAATTTGGAGTCATCAGCATTAAGATTATTTTTAAATATATCAGTCTGTGTGAATGAATATACAGTAATACTGTATAGAAGTTTTACTTTTTGAATGGAATTACTGAAATAAATAACTTTTTCACAATATTCTAATTTTATGCCCAGCACCTATTTGCATCTCCCCCCCAAAAATGTGTTCCTCAGTTCTGTGTGAGCCCGTATCCTCCACTTCTATGTGGCACGTTTTAAATGTCCTGTGTGACCCTATGTCCTCCACCTCTTTGTGGTGCATTAAATGTCCAGTGTCCATTTCTTTGTGGTGCATTAAATGTCCAGTGTCCACTTCTTCGTGGTGCATTAAATGTCCAGTGTGAAAGCCCCACCTCCACTTCTTTGTGGCACATTTTTTCATTCAACCTTTATTTATACAGGCTAGCCTCGTTGAGCCACAGGGACTCATTTACAAGAGAGACCTGTCTCACTCACACCCAAGGTCATAGAGTCACCATCAGTCTAACATGCATGTTTTTGGACTGTTGGAGGAAACTGGAGCACCCGGAGAAAACCCATGCATGCACGGAGAGAACATGCAAACTCTACCCAGAAAGGCCCCCGGACCGGGATTTGAACCGGGGACCTGCTCGCTGAGAGGCAGCAGCTCTACCAGTTGTGTTAATTGTCCAGTGTGAGCCCATGTCCTCCTTTGCATGTTTTAAATGCTCTGCAGCA
>JBBPBX010099545.1:0-12514 GCA_038048925.1 Garcialebias charrua | reverse complement strand
TACCGTATTCGTCGGCGTATAAGTCGCACCGGCCTATAAGTCGCACCGGCCTATAGGTCGCACCTCACGTGAACTGGTGTTTTGCCCAAAATGGACTGGCTGCCAAATTGTTTGGAAGGACTTTTGACAAGATTATCACATAAAAACTACAGTATTTTGTTTGATGTGTCTTAGTTGAACTTTTCATTAATAAATGAACATTATTTTGGACTGGCTGCCAAATTGTTTGGAAGGACTTTTGACAAGATTATCACATAAAAACTACAGTATTTTGTTTGATGTGTCTTAGTTGAACTTTTCATTAATAAATGAACATTATTTTGGACTGGCTGCCAAATTGTTTGGAAGGACTTTTGACAAGATTATCACATAAAAACTACAGTATTTTGTTTGATGTGTCTTAGTTGAACTTTTCATTAATAAATGAACATTATTTTGGACTGGCTGCCAAATTGTTTGGAAGGACTTTTGACAAGATTATCACATAAAAACTACAGTATTTTGTTTGATGTGTCTTAGTTGAACTTTTCATTAATAAATGAACATAATTTTTGTATATTTTGTGTCTTTCATCATTTATCTTTAAAGATAAACACATAAAAATATATTTTTATTGGCTGACATTACAGTAACAACGTGTCTCAGTTTAAAGGTTCAGTCTGCAGTTTCTGTAGAACTGCAGCACTTAGAAAAATTTCAACAAGCAAAGCATTCTGATCCCTCCCCCTCAGAGCCATATATGGCTCTGCCCCCTTGTGGTCTGTTAAAATTCAAATTCAAGCTCTGTTTTTATTGGCTGATTCAAATTCAAGCTCGGTTTTTATTGGCTGGTTACAAACTTTGTTTTTATTGGCTGGAAAATGGCGGGTCACTTTTTCTTTTTAGAAATGCTTATTTACCACCTGGAGAAGCAAGGGGACAATATTTTTTTTAGTTTTTTTCAGAGATTACCTCTCTAACATCAATCTAGTGACAGAGTGAAGAAATATGTTAAAAATATATTGTTAGAAAAGTTACATATAGCAGCTTTAAAATGATGACAGAAACAGATACTGTATTTATTTTATGGTTTTTATTTATTTATTCAAAACCATTGAAGTCTTCATCTTCTGTGTCACTGCACCATTTTTGGACCAGGCAGATGTCAACAGTGTAGGTACTATAAAGGGTTTCTTAGCGCCCATAGCGGCCGAAACTGGTACTGCACCATTTTTGGAGTTTTTGACCAAAGTCAAATTATGACCAAAATATTGGAAAAATCGACGTATAAGTCGCACCGGCCTATAAGTCGCAGGGCTTAGAAATGTAGGCAAAAAGGTGCGACTTATACGCCGGAGAATACGGTATATATAACATATATATATATATATATGTATATATATATATATATATATATATATATATATATATATATACAAGCCCAAAACCAGAAAAGTTGGCACGTTGTGGAAATCGCAAATAAAAACAGAATACAATGACTTGCAAATCTTTTTCAACCTATATTCAATTGAACACACTGCAAAGACCACATACTTAACGTTCGAACTGGTAAACTTTGTTATTTTTTGCAATTATTAGCTCATTTGGAATTTGATGCCTGCAACATGTTTCAAAAAAGCTGGCACAAGTGACAAAGAAGACAGAGAAATTTGAGGAATGCTCATCAAACACTTATTTGGAATATCCCACAGGTGAACATGCAAATTGGGAACAGGTGGGTGCCATGATTGGGTATAAAAGCAGCTTCCTTGACATGCTCAGTCATCCACATAGAAGGATGGGGCGAGGGTCACCACTCTGTGAACAAATGCGTGGGCAAATTGTCGAACAGTTCAAGAACAACTTTTCTCAACGAGCTATTGCAAGGAATTTAGGAATTTCACCATCTACGGTCCGTAATATCATCAAAAGGTTCAGAGAATCTGGAGAAATCACTACACGTAAGGGGCAAGGCCGAAAACCAACATTGAATGCCCGTGACCTTCGATCCCTCAGGCGGTACTGCATCAAAAACCGACATCAGTGTGTAAAAGATATCACCACATGGGCTCAGGAATACTTCAGAAAACCACTGTCAGTAACTACAGTTCGTCGCTACATCTGTAAGTGCAAGTTAAAGCTCTACTATGCAAAGCAAAAGCCATTCATCAACAAGATCCAGAAACGCCGCCGGCTTTGCTGGGCCCGAGCTCATCTGAGATGGACTGATGCAAAGTGGAAAAGTGTTCTGTGGTCTGATGAGTCCACATTTCAAATTGTCTTTGGAAACTGTGGACGTCGTGTCTTACGGACCAAAGAGGAAAAGAACCATCAGGACTGTTATAGGCGCAAAGTTCAAAAGCCAGCATCTGTGATGGTATGGGGGTGCATTAGTGCCCAAGGCATGGGTAACTTACACATCTGTGAAGGCACCATTAATGCTGAAAGGTACATACAGGTTTTGGAGCAACATATGCTGCCATCCAAGCGACGTCTTTTTCATGGACGCCCCAGCTTATTTCAGCAAGACAATGCCAAGCCACATTCTGCACGTGTTACAACAGCGTGGCTTCGTAGCAAAAGAGTGCGGGTCCTCCCCTGGCCTGCCTGCAGTCCAGACCTGTCCCCCATTGAAAATGTGTGGCGCATTATGAAACGTAAAATACGACAACGGAGACCCCGGACTGTTGAACAACTTAAGCTGTACATCAAGCAAGAATGGGGAAGAATTCCACCTGAAAAGCTTCAAAAATTGGTCTCCTCAGTTCCCAAACGTTTACTGAGTGTTGTTAAAAGGAAAGGCGATGTAACACAGTGGTAAATATGTCCCTGTGCCAACTTTTTTGCAATGTGTTGCTGCCATTGAATTCTAAGTTAATGGTTATTTGCAAAACAAAATAAAGTTTCTCCGTTCGAACATTAAATATATTGTCTTTGCATTCTATTCAGTTGAATATGGGTTGAAAAAGATTTGCAAGTCATTGTATTCTGTTTTTATTTGCGATTTGCACAACGTGCCAACTTTTCTGGTTTTGGGCTTGTATATATATATACATTATATATACATACACAGTATATATATATAAGTATATATAAAAATTCCAATGTCTTGTAATTTTGATGAATATGGCTTACAAACAATTAAAAAAAAACAAAGGTCAACAGATCAAACAAGTTACTGAACTGTGGCATGAGACTACACAGAATTTTAATTAGAAAATTCAATTAAAACAGACGTAACTTTGTCATTTGCCAATAAGGTACCGGTACTCTTCCTTGAAATGTGTCATTTGGTAAATACTGTATAACTTGTACTTTTTCTTCTCCTCTTGACCATCTTGGTTTAGAGGATTTTTTTTCATCTGTCATAGCCGTTATGTGAAACTGCCTCTGCATAAAACCGTCCAGATGACCTGACTGAACATTGTTGGATTTATACCTGGATTATTGAGCATGAACTTTGGTGCCTCTGCATAAATACCCTGTGTAATGTTTGATGAAGCATCTCAGCTGAACAATCAACTGGTAGGGCTGATATCAAATGGTACTATAAAATGTTCACTTGTGCATTTATGTGTGCCAGCTGTACCTTTTTCTCTGCTTCTCGTTTAGCATACTGCAGCAGCAACGGCTCTCCATGTTTCTGGTAGTACGCTCTCTGGCAGCGGTCTGACAAAGCTGGCTCATTGGGCAGGAAGTTGCTGGCCCATACCTACAATGATGCAAAAGCAAGAGAAAGTTAGAATAATAAGGAATAATCCTACCAAATACATTTTGTTTAAGTTACTTAAATGCCTTAAAAACAGTATTGGTTTTAGCAGAAAGCATACTGGTTTCTTGTGTAAAAAAAACATTTATGCAAAAACACAAGAATTTGATGTGGCTCAAGTTGTAAGCTTCCCTTTCTCACAAGCTTTACTGTCTGCAAGAGTGTGTGTGTGTAAATTGCAGCCTCACTTCTAGAAAAGCAGAGCACAAAAGTATGACATAAATAATACATAGTGACAATCACCATGTTTTATGTTTGGCTAATCAAATATAACAGACAAGGAACCTGCACATTTAAATAATGTGTGCGTGTCTGCAGAATGCTTAGCATGTTTCTGAAATAGTCAATGAATGAGTGAAAAACAATATACTGTACAAAAGGCAGAAAATATTATGAAGAAGCTTCATCATTAACCTGAGCTGCAGTACAGTACATGCATTCAATGCAAACAACTTGTTTCAGTGCAACCATTCGGGGGCTTAAAGGGATTGTGACATGATGTTGGAAATTTGCATATTTGTCACAACATATCTTATATCATTCATCTCTGTTCGTTTTATCAAAATAAATTATAAATATATTAAAATTTCATTCCAAGTTATGGTAGTTATTTCTCTGGGACACACCCCTAAAATTCTGCGCACTTCCGCAAAACCGTCATTTGACGTACCCGTGGGGAGCCGCTGCTCAACTCGGATGTAAACAATAATGGCGGAGCTTGTTGACTCAGACGAGTGCAGCATTTCTAGTGTTGATCTAAGCGATTTGTCTTCAGTTTTGGAAGGTCAATATAAGCAGTAGAAGTTTTAATCTTGCTCAAATCATTTTATTGTATACTCAATGGAAAACTTATTAACTTTTACGATTCAGCTTTAAAAATACGTGCAGGGAGCTTCGTGGCTTTGAGCATGTCCGATTGCGTTTGAGATCTATTATTTTAAGACAGTAAATCATCCAAAGCTCTCATTAATAAACCCTCCATGAATAAAAACACATACTGATGTTACTTGATCGCGCCGACATAATTTAAAAATACCTAAATAGCACTCCGTGTTGACTCGGGTATCTATGCTAATGTCTGTTAGCAACTGTCGGCAGATAGACCAGGTCACGTCTGACATATATCTTTTTTAAACAGTAAATCATCCAAAACTCTCATTAATAGACTCTCCCCAAATAAAAACAAACAACAGATCGTACCTGATCGCGCCGACATAATTTAAAAATACCTAAATAGCACTCCGTGTTGACTCGGGTATCTATGCTAATGTCTGTTAGCAGCTGTCGGCAGATAGACCTCACGTCTGACATATATCTTTTTTAAACAGTAAATCATCCAAAACTCTCATTAATAGACTCTCCCCAAATAAAAACAAACAACAGATCGTACCTGATCGCGCCGACATAATTTAAAAATGCATAAATAGCACTCCGTGTTGACTGGGATCTAGGCTAATATTGATAGCAGCTATCTGTTTACACGGTCCAGGTTACGTCTGAAATATATCATTTTAAGACTGTAAATCATCCAAAACTCTCATTAATAGACTCTCCCCAAATAAAAACAAACAACAGATCGTACCTGATCGCGCCGACATAATTTAAAAATACCTAAATAGCACTCCGTGTTGACTCGGGTATCTATGCTAATGTCTGTTAGCAGCTGTCGGCAGATAGACCTCACGTCTGACATATATCTTTTTTAAACAGTAAATCATCCAAAACTCTCATTAATAGACTCTCCCCAAATAAAAACAAACAACAGATCGTACCTGATCGCGCCGACATAATTTAAAAATACCTAAATAGCACTCCGTGTTGACTCGGGTATCTATGCTAATGTCTGTTAGCAGCTGTCGGCAGATAGACCTCACGTCTGACATATATCTTTTTTAAACAGTAAATCATCCAAAACTCTCATTAATAGACTCTCCCCAAATAAAAACAAACAACAGATCGTACCTCATCGCGCCAACATAATTTAAAAATACCTAAATAGCACTCCGTGTTGACTCGGGTATCTATGCTAATGTCTGTTCTACCTTCGTATAGCTCGCCCTTTAGCTCGCTTATTGCTTATTGGAAATCCCCCCCGCGCGTCAGCGCCTACTGAAAACCTTTTAGTCCACGCCCACCTACCGGATGGGCCCACCTCTCGGGTCGATAAAACCCCTCGATCGAGGTGAAACTGCCTCTTCTTCATTTCAGCCCGAATGAGAACCTTTAAAAAATTTAACTCAGCCTCGACTTAGAACTTAAGTTAAAATTGTCAAGATTTTGCCAATAATTATCCAAAGATTAACGATACCAGAAGTCCTTGTTCAGCTCCCCAACCGCCCTACCCCCGCTGCTGTCCTGGGAGCTCTTCTCCAGAACCAGACAGTCAGACGGGCCGACATGCCACATGTCGGGGGTTTGCTTCGGGGCGGGAAACTACTTGCTGAACGAGGCCATCGCTTCTCTATTCTCGAGGGAACCGGAGAACACGATGCTAACTAGCCGCATTGCGGTGGCTAGCCATGTCGTCGGACGCTAGCTAGCCACATGGCGGTGGCTAGCCATGTCGTCGGAAGCCTCATCAGAGGTGAGTGACGTCTTCATGTATTACTTAAGCCACAACCAAGACGAAAATGGTCGTTGTGGAGATGTTTTTTCTGCATGAAAAGCTACAGAACGCACGCATTACCGTTAGCGCCCAAGGCCGCTAAGCAATGCTAACAGTAGCCCCGGCCTCATGTCTCCGGAGAGTATCGTGGCACAGATACCGTACCGAACGTCGCCGGGAAGCTTTTTTCAATCAACAATTACTACAAGAAGTGATGTATGATGTTTTTATTTGGTTAAACCACTCTGGAACGAGGCTGTTGCAGTGCCCACAAAAATCAGGGCCCCAGCAGCCTCCTTTGTGGGAATCACGAGAGTGGAGGGATTCACGGAGAAATGATGTTTTTTCTCTCATGTTTTCGGGCTTGTCAGCTGTCGGCAGATAGACCTCACGTCTGACATATATCTTTTTTAAACAGTAAATCATCCAAAACTCTCATTAATAGACTCTCCCCAAATAAAAACAAACAACAGATCGTACCTGATCGTGCCGACATAATTTAAAAATACCTAAATAGCACTCCGTGTTGACTCGGGTATCTATGCTAATGTCTGTTAGCAGCTGTCGGCAGATAGTCCAGGTCACGTCTGACATATATCTTTTTTAAACAGTAAATCATCCAAAACTCTCATTAATAGACTCTCCCCGAATAAAAACAAACAACAGATGTTACCTGATAGGCAGTAAGATGGTCGCTGCAGACATAGGACTATCAGTAGGAACCCATCGGTCACAAGTTCTCTGTACTTCCATTCTAGGCAAAGTTTCTCATCTTTTGGGAATTTGTGAAGGCTCACTTGTTCACTGCTGATATTACAACACCCAAATGCGCTACAACGTGACGGCATTTTTCAAGTTACACAAAAAAAAAAGAGGCGATCTTTCAGGAAATGAATCCATATGGAAAGCAGTTAACACACCAAACAAACGGGCAAGGCAGGCTCCGCCTTATGCCCAGTGCCCACGTGTACGTCACATGTAGTTTTGCATAAATTCTCAGGTTTCTAGGGGCGTGTCCCAGAGAAAAAATTACCATAAATTGGAATAAAATTTTAATATATTTATAATTAATTTTGTAAAAACGAACAGAGCTGAATGATACAAGATATATATATATGTTGTGACAAATGTGCAAATTTCCAACATCTTGTCACAATCCCTTTAATGCCTTAAAGCTAGCTGTCCACTGTCATTTGGAGACATTAGCACTCATACATGCAGACCCACCAGGGCATGTCTAAAAAATTTCAGGGCTAAAGAACATGTGTGAAAGCAGCCTATGACTCGGTTAACAAATGCTTAACAGATGGCAAAATCACTGCGGTTCAAAACACCTCCTGTAGAAGGGATTTTAGATTCTTGCTGTCTACAAATCTTATCTCACCAGTCTGAAAAAACAAAGCAAGTCTACAATTTTGAAGATTAAATTTTACAAGTACTGTATATCCATTGAACTAATTTTTTTTACCCTTACAACTAACATGTTAAGTTTTAGATTCTAGCTGTTTTTAGAAAAAAAGATAAAATAAATTACTTCAAACATGCAGTTTTCAACAACCGTGCTTCATCTTGATGTTAGTCATGGAGTTCCTCAGGGTTCAGTGCTTAGAACCATACTCTTTACCTTATATAGGCTTCCATTAGGTAAAGTTATTAAACAGCATGGGGTAAATTTTCATTGTTATGCTGATGATACATTGTTATATTTGTCCAGTTACTTAAGACTACAAGCATGTCTTAAAGACATAAAAACCTGGATGACCCTTAATTTTGTGCTTTTGAACACGTACAAGACTGAGGCTTTGGTTTTTGGACCGGAGCATCTTAGGAATGATTTTTTTCAGTCTTTCGCCCTCTTTGGATGGCATTAATCTGGCCTCCAGTTCTAATGTTAAAAATCTTGGTGTTATTTTTGATCAGGACATGTCTTTTATCCCCTACATTACAAACGTTACTAGAACCGCCTTCTTCCACATGCGTAATATCGCTAAATTTAGAAGCATCTAAAAATGATGCAGAAAACTGGTTCATATTTGTCACGTCTAGACTGGACTGTTGCAGTGGTTTGTTATCTGGGTGTCAAAATACTTCTTTGAAAAGTATTAAGTTAATTCAAAATGCTGCTGCCAGAGTCTCAATGGGAGTTAGTAGGAACTATCATATTTCTCATATATTTGAATTCAAAATCTTACTTCTAACCTACAAAGCCCTCAACAGCCTAGCTCCATCTTATAGTCCAGATCTTGAGTACACAGTTTCATTCCTCCTCATGTACCACATGTGATGCAAATGACAATAAAGAACCTTGAACCTCGACTTGGCCCTATATAAATAAACTGAATTGAATTGAATGTGCGCCTGGACTGTTTGTCTGTATCCCTATTCTGTCCTCCACAGCATCAATAAGCTGGGCAGATGTCCACCCATACTTAGCCTGGTTCTGCTGGAGGTTTCTCCCTGTTAAAAGGTAGTTGCCCTTTCCACTGTCACTGACGCGCTGCTCAGAATGGAAGATTGTGCTGAAGGGAAGAGTCAACAGAATTTTCTGGCTTCCTTAGACGACCTTTCTACCAATTTGCATTTCATAATGCAGCATATGTGATTGTATTGTACTATAATTGGACTGGACTGGCTGTAACTGAATTTGAATCTGACTTGAATGGACTTATTAGCTTTGCTGGATAGTTCCTTGAGACGACTGAATGTCTTGACGGGGTCTCCTCACTTCTTGTATGCTATAGACCTTCATTCTGCATCTTTTACTCATCTCATCAAGTCTATGTTTTAATGGGGTAACATCATCATGTTTAAATCTACATTTACTACAAGACATTACAATAAAACATCACATTTACTCACAAATTGTAATAAAAAAATAACTGTCTGCAATAAAAAAACTGAATTATGGCTTATGTTTATGATGTAACTGTCAGTTTAGTACACTAATCCTTGAGGACAAAGAAAAACATTATGTTGTCTAAATTATGTTTCTAACTGTGATAATGGCTCTAAAACAAATGACAAGCTTAAAGGAGAAATGAAAAGTGTTTTTAAGCTAATAGTAGTCTAATGAAAAGCATAAAATAAGCTTGTTGAGAAAATTTCACAAGTCAAAAATGTCATCCTAACTCAAATTTAGACTTTGCAAAGTGAAAAAATTCTCATCTGGTGTTTTTGACCCCCCTCCCTCTGCTTGCTCTCCGTCCCCTGAATATGACATAGGCAGTGCAATGGTCGTCCCTCATACAGTAATATTAGTGTGTGTATCTAGTATTTTTTCAACTTTCATCATTTTGTAAACCGCCCCCTAGCTTATAGACTGTAGTTATGTTATCATTCACAAGAGTTTGTATATATTTTTTTGTTTATGTAGTGTTTTGTAGTTCTGTTTGTGTTAATAAAAAAAAAATCTAGTAGTGGACAAAAAGGTTTCAGTGTGTAGCAATTAGGGATGCAGCAAAAAAAAATCTATTTTTTAAAGAATCAAGATTCTTAGTCCTGGCGATTCAGAATCGATTCTAAAAGCCCCAAAATAGATTTTAAAACTTTTTTAAAATTTTATATTGTATTTTTACCGCTCCTGTGCATTCGGCCGCTGTAGAATTTTGGCCGTGTAGGGCCACCGTAGTTAGTTAGCCAGGCAGCTCCCAATGGAGCCTGCTAGCAAGGAGGGAGACCCTGCATGTTTCAACTTGCTCCTTCATCTTTAAAAATCATTTTAGATCCTACTATGTTCTGTGGAATACAGAGCTTAACAAGACATTGGTAACTGTTTCAGGACATTTTCAACACCCCCACTCCCATGTTAGCATACGGCGCTAGCATGCTAACGTTAGCATACGGCGCTAGCATGCTAACGTTAGCATGCGAAGGCTATTCGTATTTCCAGGATAGAAATGCCCATTAATGCACTAAATCACCAAACTGTTTTTGACAAACTAAAGTGATATCCTTCAGATTCAAAAAGGTCTTCTGCTTCCATTTTAAATGACAGACAAGAGGACAGTAATGATGGGTTTATAGCTTCAGTGTTATTGTAAGATAGCAAAGGAGGTCTTAATTGTGTCATAAAAGTGCGTCCAGAAAATTACTACAGAAATCACTGCACTTCGGCATGTAGCAGGAAAAATGTAAAAAAACTATTTCTTTAAGCTACTGACTTGAAAAAAGCATACTAAGTATGTTTATGTGTGTTGTTTACTATATGAAATTCTTGTTATATCGATTTTTTCAGATTTGATTACATTTCTCCTTTAAATAGTATGGCTACTCCTCTGGCTTTTGAGTTAAAGCTCGAATGGTAAATCTCCCCAATCCATGGAGATTTGAGCCTGAACTGATTTGAATTTTGCAGATGTGTTTCCTGTAGGAACATTATGTCTGGGTTAAAAAATAAGTAAACATATAAACCCCACCCCTTACTTACACTCGGCCCTTCCCCAAACGAAGGGACTGTGCAGACTCCAATAGGAGTCACTAAAAAACTTATCCTTACAGCCAAATAGCACCACAACACAAAAAGAGAAAAAAAACACACTCCTACACTAGGCGACTCCCACAGAACTAGCAAAATGAAAAGAAGATTTAAAATATATAATAGGCACTAATCTGGGAGAATAATAATAATAATAATAATAATAATGAATTCAATTTATAACGCACTTTTCATTCCTGAAAATCTCAAAGTGTTACACACATTGAATGCTACACACATTCATAAACTGGTAGCGGCAGACTACCATGCAAGGTGCTTTTTCCAGACCTACCGGGAGCAACTCAGGGTTAAGTGTCTTGCCCAAGGACACAACGACACATGGCGTGGGAACCGGGACTCGAACCGCCAACTTTTGGATCGGGGGACGACTGCCACTACCACTATGCCACGGCCGCCCCTGAATGAGAACTATTTCAGAAAACATTGAATAATAATAATAACTAATAATAATAACGTTCCTCAAATGTGAAACAAAGCACACTAATTATAATTCTAAACATTGAATAATAATAATAACTAATAATAATAACTAATAATAATAACTAATAATAATAACGTTCCCCGAATGTGAAACAAAGCACACTAATTATAATTCTAAACATTGAATAATAATAATAATTAATAATAATAACGTTCCCCAAATGTGAAACAAAGCACACTAATTTTAATTCTAAACATTGAATAATAATACTAACTAATAATAATAACGTTCCCCAAATGTGAAACAAAGCACACTACCGTAATTGTAATTCTAAACATTGAATAATAATACTAACTAATAATAATAACGTTCCCCAAATGTGAAACAAAGCCCACTAATTATAATTCTAAACATTGAATAATAATAATAAAGTTTCCCAAATGTGACACAAAGCACACTAATTATAATTCTCATTTGGTAATCGACCCAATGTAGATTTTAGCCTTCTTGGGGAGGTGAAGACCCGTGTAGTTCCATCATAAGTGATCCGTAGCCGGGCCGGATGGAGCAAGCCGAACCGAACCCCCTCAATGTCGCGAAGCCGGCGGCGGCACTCCGTGAAGGCTGCCCGTGCTGGGGCCGTTCTAGCAGTATAGTCGGGGAAAACGAAGATAGTCGTACCGTTCACTTTGACCCGCTGGAGCTCCCTCGCCTTCGCAAGGATTTTAACACAGTCAGTGTAGTAATGTAGCTTAGCTACGATGGGGTGAGGGCGCTCACCTGCCTTCGGTTTAGGGATTGGAATGCAGTGAGCGCGGTCTAGCAGCGGCTCCTCCGCGAAACCGAAGGCCTCCTTTAGCAACCGAGAGACAGCAGCAGTTGTAGCCGATGAAGGGTCATCCTCCGGGACACCGATGATGCGGATGTTCTGACGTCGAGACATGGACTCAAAGTCATCGCATTTATCCTCCAGCTGTGCCACTGTTTTAGTAAGGCTGTCGACTTTTTTCTGGAGGCTAACGATGTCGTCAGTGCATGTGGATACGGATTTCTCCACTTCAGCAACAGTTAGCTTTAGCCCCGTAAAACTTTCCTGCATAGCAGCTAGGCCAGAGGATAGTTCCTTTTTGAAGGATAACAGCTCGTCATTAATCGAAGAGAGACTTTCACCAAGAACAGTATGAAACTCTGCTGTAAGTGTAGCTGTAAAGTCCTCTCGAAGAGCAGCAAGTAACTCCTTTTTAA
>JBBPBX010099544.1:0-10010 GCA_038048925.1 Garcialebias charrua | reverse complement strand
AATCCAGAGAGTCCTGAAATGATGACAGAATATTTATTCAGCTGGGCTCCTCTGAAAAGTCCATGGAAATTCCTCAGTAGAAGAAGGGGCTGAGCGTCAGGTTTACAAACTTTTCCAGGCATGTTGAGATAAGACGGCCTGTCAAGGCAAGTCAGGGAGTCGAATTCAGATAAACACGATTGTTTTGGGGACAGGCAGAACTTTAATGACATCTACCTTCAGTCTGTGTCGGTCCACTCGCTTCCGAAATGTCCACATTAAATGACCACAATGGAACACGCCTGAGAATAATCCCCAAGATCTAATCCATCCTGCCAATAGTCTGGGTTCTCGAGACATTCATTCATTCATTCATTCAACCTTTATTTATACAGGCTAGCCATCAAATAGGGCAAGCAGCCTGACCAGGTTCAGATTTGCTGCCGACAACTTCCTTATTTGTTGATAGACCAGGAACCAGCCAAATCCAAAAAGCAGGAACCAGTTATCATAAATCCAATTAAATATGCATCCTTAAAATCCACAGATGACAGCAGAGATAGACACATCATCAAGTCTTCCAAGTCGATGAGATATCCAGCTGTGTGCATGCCAACTGGGCAAATCGAGTTGCCTACAGCCTGTCTTCTCTTCAAAGAAATGTTATCAGTTGTGTTGAGAGACCCACTGACCAAATCCAAGTCCATAGTTATGATTCAGAAGATTTTGTAGAAGAGAGGCTCTCAAGCAGTTTCATAGACAAGACAGAGCAAAAACACACATACAAAAAAAAGAAGAAAGAATAATCGACCCAAAAAAGATTAACAAAGCACCACGGCCTCCTCTTATGGTTTAAAACTGAAGTCAGACTCTCACCTAGGGACAATTTAGAGTTATCGGTCACTGGTGCCCATGCCCAACGGTCACTGTGCGAAAGGCGGGGGACACCCTGGACAGGTGTCCAGTCCATCACAAGGCCACACAGACAAACGAGAAAGAACCATTCACTCTCTCACTCACACCAAGGGACAATTAAGTTATCAATCAGCCTAACATGCATGTTTTTAGTCTGTGGGAGGAAGCCAGAGTACCCGGAGAAAACCCAGGCAAGCACGGATTGAACATGCAAACTCCACCCAGAATGGCTCTCCGCCGTTCGATCCGGTGATCTTCTTGCTGAGAGGTGGCAGCTCTACCAACTGTGCCACCATGCTGCCCTAGTAAACAAATGGGGTGTGTTAATAATTATTGCTTTTTTCATGGAAACAAAAGTCAAAGTCAAAGTCAAACATACAGCTGAATGGGCATTAATTTTCTGTTGTGGGATCTTTCATCTAGTTTGGGTCAACGCTGAACAAAAACATAAATTCAATTCCATTCAAAAAGACTTTATTAATTCCAAAGGGAAATTAAGTGTTGTCGTAGTTCATCATACTGGTTTCATTCAAGTTGATGCTGATAGCTGTGGGCAGAAAAGATCTCCTGCAGAAAATCTGAAGAATTCGGTCACAGATACCAATCAGTCCACCTGGATCCAGCTTGCTGTCAGATCCGGTGGGCCTCTCGGTCCTCCTGGGTAATTCTCCATGAGCAATGGTCACTCCTCCCAGCAGTCTACCGAGCTCCTTGTTAACCACGGACAGACAGCTGAAGGTGCCGGGGGTTGATCTCTGTCCTCCTATTGTCACAAGCTGAGTTTCCCACCAGCTCCAGGATTTCAGAAGTCAGGCACTCGAGCACCGCTGCCAGGTTGATGGGAATTCATCCACGGCGCCTCCTTTTCAACTCATTTAGGATTTGGGGCTGTAGCTGAAATATTTGAGCTTTTGAGATGTTAGTTGCTCTTGGTTGTCCAAAAAAACACCTTGTTGCCATGGTTACACATCATTACAAATGCCCCAAAGTAAAAAGGTTTCGGTAAAAAAAAATCCTTCCAGCTGCACAGCATCTGATACCAGAGGAAATAATCATCCGAAAAAAGTGATTTACATCCAGAAAAGAGGAATTAAAGTTTTCAAAAGCAATAACTCAGAAT
Source organism: Garcialebias charrua (assembly GCA_038048925.1). Classification (NCBI taxonomy): domain Eukaryota; kingdom Metazoa; phylum Chordata; class Actinopteri; order Cyprinodontiformes; family Rivulidae; genus Garcialebias; species Garcialebias charrua. The sequence goes on along the minus strand of JBBPBX010099544.1, from coordinate 7,996 downwards.
GAATCAGAGCTACTCCAACATGCAGCCACCCCGAGAAGCGAAATTCTATGAACGCAAAACTTTTGTTTTTGCTCCCATTTCTCAGGAGATGAACTCAAGTTCTAAGACTTTTCTATGTACAGTATACATTAGGACTTTTTCTCTCAAATATTGTTCAGATTTAAGACAGTGCCATTGTTTTTGGTGTCCAAGACCCCCCATGGCCACCCCATTAACACAGTTCTAGAAGTTCAGAAGTGCCACTGTTGTACAAACAAAGGAAGAAAGAAAAAAAAAGACATAGTTAAAAATGTTATGGCTCCATCTTTGGGTGATAACAAAATGAGATTTGATACAGAGTGAGATCGTAAACTGAATGCGTTACTTTCCTCTTGTGCATGTTGTGATTTGCACAAGACATGGCATGTAGAAAGAGACCCAGCAAGAATAGCAAGCAGAGGGGGTGGGGATAAAAAAAAAGTCAGACATCGACTTCGAAAGCTCGTCCAATTCAGCTCATCGCTGTCAAGTAGGTCAATGCGACAGGCTTGACTGATTTCTTCCCCTGTTCTTCTTGTGTTCGGGCTCTCGCTCAGCAGGTGCCACGGTGGATTCACCTGTTTGATAAAGCTTACACAAATGCAGAGTGAACTGCCCCATCTCATCCGGAATGAACTCTGTGGGCTTCCTTTGGCCAACGTAATAGATTATTCATTAACTTAAGCATGCGGAAGCACCACCAAATCTCACACGCACACACAAAAGAAAACTTGAAAGGCTGTAATGAAGTTCATCCCAAGTTCATCAAATGCCATTGGACATGTGATGGTCTTTAAGCTTTGCTGCTTTTCTCAGGGACAGATAATCTTCATCGGTACCAGCTGAGCCATTCTTATTGAAGTCATCTTCCCTCACAATTGAACATTTTGCAAAATATAGAGCATAATGACTTGCACCCTCCACTTCACAGGCCTTCTTCCTGCACACTCAGCTGCTTCAAAAAAGACCAGATCTGACTCATAATAGACCTCATTAGACTTGTATTGAATAAGCTGCGAGCCGGCGTAACCCAGTCTCCATTCACTGCTTTTTTCCTTCTCCACTCTTGTGCGTGTGTATTCTCCGTTAGAGAATTAAAGATTAATTGCCAAATTTCTCCGGTTTAAAGCATTGATTAATGATAGCAAGAATCACTGGTGGATCCGGGAGATTAATGTTGTGAGATTCGCCTCCTTTAGATAGCTATTGATTTTGATTTTGCTGAAAAAAGCCTGTCTTCTCGGTCTCTCAGGAGGGCAGAGAGGCTGCAAGGAGCACAAGCAACGTGCCAAGCATGCTCTAAATTTCATTTTGTGAAGCTTGGCTCCAAATATGAGCATTAGGAATTAACATTCACTTAATTGGGCTGCAAGTGGTTCTACTAAAGAGGTTACCAATGGCAACAAAGAATCAGCTGTTGTATTATTTAAAAAAAAAAAGGTTTATTCAAATTGGGTATTAGCTCGGCAGAGAGAATTATAAAATAACTAAAGGTTGAGTCAGGTCCTATGGACAGGTTCTTTGTTGAAATGTGTCGTCTTTTATCCACAAGACGTCTTCAGTCTGAGGAGCTGCAAGAAACTCAGTCTTATAAGCAGCACCTTCTCATGGTGGATCAACCAGTTTGCTGGTTGAAGCCAAAACTAGTTGTTCACATGCAAAAAGGAAGACCATCTGCCTAACGACAGATCGTTAGTGCCCTTATTGCTGGATATACTTTTTTCATTCAACCTTTATTTAGACAGGTTAATCCCATTGAGCCTTGGGGACTCCTTTACAAGATAGACCCGATTTCTTAACAAAGAGGGATGACAACAGTGAATAACAACAACAATAGACAATCATAAAATAGGCATTGGTAAACAAATTTAAGTTTCTTTTTTACAAATGAAAACAATCAAAACAAAATAGCCACTAAAAGGAAAATCAAGAGGAATAGCAGCAAAAAATAAAAAAATAAAAAATCCCAGCTACGGTAGGTTATAAGGTGATTTAGAAAACTAAAACAGGAACATGTCTGCATTGGTTTTTGCCAGGAACTTAACAGATGTGTGAAGCTACTTAGAGGGGTCAAGGTCGAGTCGAGAGCTTCAGGTCTTTTTGCAAAATATTCCAGGAAACAGTAGCAGAGTTAGCCTGGTTAAAACCAGACCCTTGTCCTTCACTTCGCTTCGTACTAGGGTCTGGGACTTCTCCCATAGACAACGATTTCTCCGGTAGATTTTTGACCGGACCAATCAGAGAACAGAAGGCGGAGTTTTGAACGACGTCGACTGACGTCGTCAGTTAAAATGGCTGCCGCCACGAAGGAATTTTCAAGAAAACAAGGTAAAAAACTATTATTTCTTTGCTGAGAAAAAATATATTTCTTAGCTGACGTTATATCAGAAGTGTTCCTGAGCTTAACAGTTCCTAAATCAATTCACGAAATGGTCAAATCTGCTGGATTTAAATAGTTTCGGTTTGACATTTTCCAAACAGCCTCGGGTGCGCTACGAAAATAAATTATAAAAAATCGAATTTTATCTCAAATGTTTCATCTAGGCCAACAGTCAGTAAATTAGAGCCATATAATTACACACTGGTAGCAGAAAAAATATCCACCGAGTGGTTTCTGAGCTATTTATCTGAATAGCCTGGACCTCGCCAGGCTAAACTAACAAAACTCCGCCTTCTGTTCTCTGATTGGTCCGGTCAAAAATCTACCGGAGAAATCGTTGTCTATGGGAGAAGTCCCAGACCCTAGTACAAAGCGAAGTGAAGGACAAGGGTCTGGTTTTAACCAGGCTAGAGCAGAGTAGGAGAAGGTCCTTTTGCCAAGTTCAGTCCTCACTGAGGGGACACTGCATGTAATAATGTCCTGGGAGCGCACGCTGTAGCTGCACTCACGCAGAGACATGTAGAAGGAGATGTATGAAGGCAACAGACCAAGAAGTGATTTAAAGATGAAAATGTACCAGTGAGGGACTCTACATGAAGTTAATGATGTTAACCAGTGAATACAGGGCAGGGATGGGGCCAATCCATTCCAGTATCGGTATTGGCATCCGATACCAGCATTATTTACGTATCTGATTTTCCGATCGAACCTGCCGATATTTCCGATACTTGATGTATGTCAGAGATCACGTATATTGCACCATACACTGTGACTTCTGTCTTAACATTGTGTGAGTTAAACCCAAAGAAGACACTCTGAGCCTCACAACGAGTATTATCCAAATTCTAATAGCATACAAGAGGCAGGTCTATATCACAGACGTCCTTCTGACTCATGGTGCAGCCCGGAACACTAAAATACTGCTGAGCATTATGGGAAATCAACACATTCCACTCCCTATTTTTTTTTTTTTAACATATATTTATTGATTTTAACAATAGAACAAGAAATATACAAATATTCAATTACCAATACTTAAACTATAAACCCAGAAAAGACAAAATCAAAATAACATACACACATGGGGAGAGAGGAGAAAAAAAAATAAAAATAAAAAATAAATAAATAAATAGCAGCAGACCCTCAAAAGACCAACCAGCATACACATCCGTATAGCTCAACATATAACATTATAACAAGTCCTTTTTCCAGCCATCAAGTTGGATATCCTTTTTGCCCAACCAGTTGTAAAAGACAGACCAGATATTCCAAAATGTATCAAGCTTGTTCTTATTAAAATAACTAATTTTCTCAAGTGCAAGGTAAAACGTCATTTGCGTAGTCCATTGTGAGATTCCACATAATGAGTCTTTCTTCCATGAGGATGCAATACAGCGTTTAGCTTCCAAAAAGGAGACATTAAGTAAGGTTCTCAAGTTGTTTGAGATAACAAAGTCATCAGGATAAATATTTAAGATACACATTTTAGGATTTAAAGGAACCTTTTTACCCATCATCTCACTTAACACATTCAATACTTCCTTCCAAAAAGCTAACACTTGAGGACATACCCACATACAATGAAATAAAGAACCTTTTTCGAAACTACATTTAATGCAAGTGTCAGGAATATTAGGATTAAAGTGATGCAATTTAACTGGAGTGATGTATTGTCTAGTCAACCATTTGTATTGTAGTAATTTGGAGTTTGTGTTGGCGGATTGTTTATGAATAGAAGTGCAGGCTCCAGACCACTCCTCACTCGACAGACTATCACCCAAATCTGTTTCCCATGCCTTTAAAATGTTGTCTGAAGATTCTTTAGATTTGTCAGCAAACAGGGAATAGAGACGAGACACCTGACCTCCATCATCTAGGTGTTTTATGATAATATCCTCTAATGAAGACAAAGAGGGTAGATCAAGATTATTTTGTTGCTTGGATAAAATGAAACTCCGGATTTGAAGATATTTATAGAAATGTTTTGTAGGAATATCATATTTGTTTTTAAGTTCCTCGAATGACATAAATACCCTCCCTGAAAAAAGATCAGAAATCTTAGCTAGCCCCTTTGCAGACCAGAGCTCGAAACCTAGGTCTGCTCTACCTGGACCAAAATCCCTGTTTCCAAAAATGGGTGAAAACTGGGATAGATATTGCTTTTCTCCCAAATGGTCAAGTACTTTTTGCCAAATAAGTATTGTATTTTTCAGAAAAGGGTTTTTTGTTTGTTTGATAAGCTTTTTCCTGTCTGATGAATATAAGTATAAGTTTATAGGAATAGAGATCAGTCGTGACTCAATTGTAACCCACGCTGGGGAATGGCTGTTAATAAAGTAAAACATAGCTGCCCTAATCTGAGCTGCCCAGAAATACCATAATAAATTTGGCAATTGTAAGCCTCCTCTGTCATAAGGCAAATATAATAGAGACAATCTCAATCTCGGACGCTTACCATTCCAAATGAAGTTGGAAAAAGCTTTATTTATCTCCTTAAAGAAGGAGGGGGGTGGGGAAAGTGGAATTGATTGAAAAAAGTATAAAAATTTTGGCAATATTGTCATTTTTATAGTATTAACACGACCAATTAAGGAAATGGGTAGTTTGGACCATCTTTCTATTGAATGTATAACTGATTCTATAAGGGGGTTATAATTAGTTGGAATAATATCGTTTATTGTAGGAGTGATTTTAACCCCTAGATAGGTAAAACCTTGTTTTGACGCTACATATGGAGTAGAAACTGGGGGATTGAGGCGTTCTTTTTCTGATAAGTACATTATTTCAGATTTAGTATTATTTATCTTATATCCTGAAAAAACTCCAAAGGACTTAATTAACTCATTTATTGTGGGCATAGTGTCCCCCAACTTAGAGCAAAACAAGATTATGTCGTCTGCATACAGGGCTATACGATGTTCTAAACTCCCTATTCGTATACCATTTATTTTATCATGTTTGCGAATTGCCATAGCTAAAGGCTCGATGGCCAGTGTGAACAACAGAGGAGAAAGGGGGCAGCCTTGCCTTGTCCCACGTTTCAGTTTGAAGGGAGATGAAGTCAGACCATTGGTCAAAATTTCCGCTTGTGGGTTTGAATATATTAACTTTACCCAGCTAAGAAATTTCCCCTTTATACCAAAACGTTCAATAACATCGAACATATATTGCCATTCTATCCTGTCAAAGGCCTTCTCTGCGTCCATTGACAGTATAGCATTGTCTGGGACTTCAGATTTCTCAAAAATTACATTAAACACCCTTCTTATGTTATGAAAACCCTGCCTTCCTTGTACAAAGCCATTTTGATCAGTGTGGACCATCATGGGTAGAAGTGGCTCCAACTTCCTGGCTAAGACTTTACACAAAATTTTAACATCATTGTTAATCAGAGAAATTGGCCTATATGAGCCACATTGAGCTGCAGGTTTACCTGGCTTCAGAAGTAGGGAAATTATAGCTGTATTAAGTAAAGGAGGTAGAGACCCTTTTTCAAAGGCTTCTTTATACATGTCAAGCATGGGAGGAATCAGTTTGGATTGAAATATTTTATATATTTCAATTGGAATTTCATCAGGCCCCGGGCTCTTCCCACCTTTCATACTTGTTATAGCCTCAGACAATAATTGCGTATCAAGCTCAAAATCAAGTGATTTTAAGGATTTATTATCTAGACAAGTAAATTCTAATGAATCCAAGAAAGCAGTTTGTGCTTGGGGAGCTAGGTCTGAGTAGTCTGAGCTATATAGTTTGTAGTAAAAATTTGAAAACGTGTTGTTTATTTTTTTGGGGTCAGATGATAACTCCCCCTCAGCTGTTTCAATTGAGTTTATTGCTTTATCTGATTGTTCCTGTTTAATACGCCAAGCCAACAATTTGCTGGCCTTTTCACCTTGTTCAAAATATGACTGTTTCAATTTCATTAAACTTTTAATTGCCTTATTTGTAGATAGCACGTTGTATTTAGCTCTTAACCTAAGAAGTTCTGTATTTAGTTGGGTTGAAGGATTATTAAATAGTTGTATTTCAATGCTTTTAATAGATTTTTCAAGTTGTTCCAATTCTTGTTTATTAATTTTATGCTTGAAGCTGGTAAAACTAATCATTTGGCCTCTTAAATATGCCTTAAAGGCCTCCCATCTCACAGTTGCTGAGGTTTGGTGAGTGTTCAATTCAAAATACACATCTATTTTTGTTCCAATAAAATTAATGAAATCTGGGTCCCTAAGCCAAATTGATTGTAAACGCCACTTTGGTGAAAAGGAAAGAGTAGGAACCTTAAGGTAGAATGAGATCGGAGCATGATCAGATATTACTATACTATCATACCAACTGGTTGTAATGTGTGAGACCAAATCAGCTGAGACTAGAAAGTAATCGATTCTTGAAAATGTTTGACATGTACAGGAATAGCATGAGAAAGACGACTGATTAGGATGCATATTTCTCCATATATCAACCAAATTGAGATCTTTCATGTAATTAAGTAATTCTTTCCTTGTTTGAGCATGAGAGGTGTCTTTGCCTGTAGATCTATCTAACGTTGGCATGAGCGTACAGTTGAAATCACCTCCAACGATGTACCCTCCAGGCAACGACGCTACAGATAGAAACAGGTGTCTAAAGAAAGCAGGATTATCCTCATTAGCCCCATAAACATTAACCAAATTTAGTTTCACCGATAGAATGACACATTGAACGACTAGATATCTGCCAAATCGATCCTCAGTTACTTTGATGAGCTGGAATGGCACCGAACTGTGGATTAGTGTAATTACGCCCCTCGAGCGTGAGCTAAAGGAAGTAGAAAAAACCCTACCATGCCATCTTCTCCTCACTCTAATCACATCATCAGGAGTTAAATGAGTCTCCTGTAGGAAAACTATCTTAGCTTTTAAGTCTTGAATCCTTTTCATCACCTGTTTCAGTTTAACAAGTTTATTCAGACCTCTTACATTCCAAGAGGTAAACTGAAGGTCAGAGGCCATCAAATGATAAACAAAAAAATTCCAGTTACATTATATGCCTTTAAGAGTAAGCTGCAGAGGGATAACGTGACAAATAAAAACAAAAAAGAGTAAACACAACAAACAACAATTAAACAATAGAGCGTAAATCCCCAAACGAAGTACGCCCACCCACCCCACTGAAAACACTTCCCAAGGAGCCGCCAAAGCTCGGCCATGAAGCCCTGCTGGACCACCCCGATGCTCAGGATGGCAAGGACCAGCATCTAGACCACCCCCATCAAACCGCAGCCCCCATATCAACAGTTATAGAAATAACAACCAGTAAACTATAGTAAAAATAAACACAAACTATCCTGTGCTGAATTAACCTTGGCTATTCCAACCATGTTGTAAGTTAACCAAGTACATATGCCCATGTACACACAGATTGGAGACACCTTAAAAAGTAACCTGTATAAACCATCAAGCCAAAAAACTGAAAATATATGTTTTAACCTTATGCTTAGAAATATGTGATCTTATTTGCATACATCGTGAAGAAATGATTAGTCAGTGTCACATATTTTGTTTTGGTGCCTCACAACAAAGCAGCTGTAAAATTAAAAGAGATAATCCACAAAACAGTTTA
>JBBPBX010099543.1:0-10380 GCA_038048925.1 Garcialebias charrua | reverse complement strand
TTTCACTGGAGCGGTTTGCAGCCGAGTGTGATGCGGCCGGGATGAGGATCAGTTCCTCCAAATCCGAGGCCATGGTCTTGAGCCGGAAAAGGGTAGCATGCCCTCTCCGGGTCGGGGAGGAGGTCCTGCCCCAAGTGGAGGAGTTTAAGTATCTCGGGATCTTGTTCACGAATGAGGGAAAACTGGAGCGTGAGATCGATAGGCGGATAGGTGCAGCGTCCGCAGTGAAGCGGGCGCTGTACCGGTCTGTCGTGGTGAAGAGAGAGCTGAGTCAAAAGGCAAAGCTCTCAATTTACCGATCGATCTACGTTCCCACCCTCATCTATGGTCATGAGCTTTGGGTTATGACCGAAAGAACAAGATCTCGGATACAAGCGGCTGAAATGAGTTTTCTCCGCAGGGTGTCTGGACTCTCCCTTAGAGATAGGGTGAGAAGCTCAGTCATCCGGGAGGGACTCGGAGTAGAGCCGCTGCTTCTCCACATCGAGAGGAGCCAGTTGAGGTGGCTCGGGCATCTGGTTAGGATGCCTCCTGGACGCCTCCCTGGTGAGGTGTTCCGGGCATGTCCCACCGGGAGGAGACCCAGAGGAAGACCCAGGACACGCTGGAGGGACTATGTTTCTCGGCTGGCCTGGGAACGCCTTGGGATTCCCCCAGAGGAGCTGCTCCAAGTGGCTGGGGAGAGGGAAGTCTGGGCCTCCCTACTTAGGCTGCTACCCCCGCGACCCGACCCCGGATAAGAGGAAGAAGATGGCTGGATGGATAAACAGCTGTGTCATCAGCATATAAATGTAAGGATGCATCAGGGATGCTCTGACCTACATTACCTATATAGATTGCAAAGAGGATTGGTCCTAAGACTGAGCCTTGTGGTACACCATTGTTGACTGTTAAATAAGTGGAAGAAGTACCGTTATGTTATTATGACTGATCTTGTAGCTGTCCGTGAATATAGGAGAACACTGAGATCATCTAATACATTTCTCCTGTCTGTTCCAAAGTCCAACTACAAACGATGGGGTGACCTTTTCTGTTGTTACACCCAGTCTCTGGAATAAGCTACCTCTGGACTTGTGCTCCATCACTCATATGGAGTTTTTTTTAAATCTAATATTAAAACCTTTTTATTCAGGCAGGCTTTTAATACCTAGTAGTTCTTTGCCATTCTTGTTATGTCTTAATTGTTTTTAATTTTAACTGGCTGTTTTTTATTGTTTTATTTTTTATTTTTTTATTTCTGTATTGTTCAGCACTTTGTGCACCTTCTGGCTGCTGAAAAGGGCTCTATAAATAAAGATTGATTGATTGATGTTGAACACATTGCCTCCGATCTGAAAGATAGAGAACCAACCCTTTGTACTGAAACTCTGGCACAACAACTTCCTGCGGGATCAATAAAGTTATTTATTATTTTATTAATCTTATGTAACCGGGTGGTTTTAGTTCATTGGAAGAGTGGCTGTAAATTCCCACTCTGGTTTGGCTCCCTGAACACACCGTGTCCTGTTCCTCCACCTTCAGTGTGGTTTAGCTCATTAGTGTTACTAAGCACCAGGTGTGTAAGCCAAACATTCTTCTCCAGGGTGTTGGCTGTTTAGTCTCTTGCTGCATGTGGCTGTAGTGAGTGCTGCTGCAGTGTTCATGGAGTTGTGCAAAGCCCTGAAGCACAAGCTAAGGACATGTGCCAGTGGGTGGCAGATTGCCACTGCAACTAATTGAATGTGCTTGTTGTTGGGGTTGTGACTGATTAAGATTGCTACAGTTGCTATATTGTGCTCCCAACTCTGTGCCTTGTTTTAAACTGTACATGCTCTCATGTTACTGGCATGTAACATCCTTTGGTGTTAAGTGATTTGGAGTTGTGCTAGCCCTTTACAACTGGCCTGGTAGAACCACCATAGCATAAATGCATCTAATAAAGGCTGTTTTAATATTGAAAGGAATTAATAAAATATATATTGTATACAACACTTCTGTTTTTGTCATTTGAAGCCAGGCGTACCTGCGTATTTGTAATAGGGAAGCTCTAGACTATTTACAGTCTACCAGTTGGCTTTAGAGTCACATCCTCTGAGTCACAATCCGGGCCTTCATAGCCCGTGTTACATTTACTGGCGTTGTTGGTAGGGCCTGGCTGATAAGGCAGTTTGTGTGTGTATATACAGTATATATATTTTATTTAATTATCTCTAAAGAGCATTTAGAAGTTGGGAGCATAATAGGCTAACAGTAGGCACATCGTGGGACCTAGCTGGATACCCCCCGACAGTGAAGAAGGACCCACCTCTCCGTTCCTATGGCAGAGGAACTTGAAGAACTCCGGGCTCGAGTCCAGCAGTTGGAGGCCGATAGGAGTCGGCTGCAACAGGAACGGGACGTTGCACTGGCAAATTCAACTCAACATGATGCACCAGCTGGTCCCAGTACACGTACAGCTCTGGGGAGCATGGGGACAACTGACCGCATCATCTACCTGCCAAGGGAGCGAAAGTGTCCAACCTTCAGGGGGACTCATGGTATTGGGGTTGAGGAGTGGGTAGAAGAAGTTTGTACCAGCATGCAAGTTCGGCATGTTGAACCCACAGATCAGGCTGCTTTCATTTTTGACCATCTCGAAGGTGTAGCTCGGGATGAGATTAAATATAGACCATTAGCTGAACGTGAGAATCCAGAAACTGTTTTTACCATTTTGAGAGAACTGTATGGTTGTCAACAGTCGTATGTCTCACTACAAGAGGACTTCTTTTCACGGAGACAGTTAGATGGTGAAACTTTGCAGGAATTTTCCCATTCCTTGTTTTGTTTAATGAACAGGGTTAAAGCTAATTCTCCTCATGCCATGACTAATGCAGACATTTTACTTCGTGATCAATTTATTCAAAATGTTAGCAATTCTGATCTGCGTAGGGAATTAAAGCGTTACGTTCGTGACAATCCAAGGTGTACATTGCTGGAAGTTAGGGCTGAGGCCATTACATGGGAGCGTGAGGGTGGGGTGGACAACAATAGTGTTGTGCCGTCCTCTTGTGCTGTACAACGGGCTAGTGCACCCACTCTCCAAATTGAGCCCCCCTCTAATTCTACTTCCTCACAAATTGCCACTCTGACAAAATTGGTACAAAAGCAACAGGACCAGTTGGATCAGATCACTCAATCCCTTGCAGCTATGCAGCAGCACCCTGTGGCCAGTTCTTCTGGTCCTAGTAGTGTGATTTGTCACAGGTGTCAGCAACCAGGTCACATTGCTCGGTACTGTAACGCCCGTTCCCAGTTCAGGTCCCCTCGGGTCCAAGCCACCACTAGCCCTCAGTTGTCGGAAAACTAACTCCCCCTAATGTAAGGAGCCAGACATTAGGAGGGGGTGGTTCAGGCTCAGTGGGTCCCCATGTAGATGAGGTGAAGGAGCGTTTAATGGCGCCTTGTCCCCAAGTCACTGTGAAATTATCTGGAGTTCCGGTCCAATGTGTCCTTGACACAGGTTCTATGGTTTCTACCATTTCAGAGAGCTTTTTCAGGAAATATTTTCCAGACAAGTTAAAGTCCTGTCATTGGTTAGAGCTGAGAGCTGCCAACGGTTTAAGCATTCCGTACTTGGGTTATCTTGAGCCCGACATAGAGGTGTGTGGTGTGGTAATTCCTAGAAGAGGGATCTTGGTTGTTAGAGACCCTCCAGGTCGGGTTAGTTTACCTCATATACCGGGCATAATTGGGATGAATGTCATAAAGGCCTACTATTTTCAGTTGTTTGACCAGTATGGCCCTGAGTTGTTTGAACGCCCTACAGTTTTGGGGGCTTTCAGTTCCTGGCTTCCTGCCTTCCAGTTATATCAGCAGACCAACTTACAGAAAGGCCCTATTCAGACTAGTGTCGCAAAGCTGCGTGGTAAAAGACCTGTGGTAGTTCCTGCTGGCACTACTAAACTTGTACCTGCTACTTGTTCTGCTATGTTGGCCTTGGCAGGGGCTGTTTTGATTGAACCCTTAAATGCAAAGTTTGGCTTACCTGAGGGTTTGTTAGTGTCTCCTTCTCTCTTGCATGTTGTTCGGGGTACTGTTTATGTTCCTGTGGTGAATGTAGGGGTGTGTACGGTTACACTGAAACCCCGCTGTTCTCTTGGAGTGTTGTCTCCTATAGATGTGGTGAGCCTACCATCAGAGTTGCAGGAAGTCCCTTGTGTACAGGAGCAAATTATTGCTGCAGTCAGGTCCCATACTGCCGAGACTGGCTCAGTTAGAGAGAAGATAACCTCCCTTGATCTCTCTATGCTAGATGGAATAGAGCAGCACAAAGTGAGAGCCTTATTGCTAAAGTATGAATCTGTGTTTTCTGCTTTTGATGGTGACCTTGGCTTTACCAATTTAATTGAGCATAGCATCCCTTTGTCAGATGATGTTCCCATACGACAGCGGTATCGGCGCATCCCTCCATCTGAATATGAGGCAGTTAAGTCTCACATTAACCAGCTGCTGGCAACCCGGGTAATTCGAGAGAGCAGTAGCCCTTATGCGTCCCCAATTGTCCTAGTCAGAAAGAAGGACGGTAGTCTTCGCCTTTGTGTAGACTACAGACAACTTAATAAAAAGACCAGGAAGGATGCTTTTCCACTGCCTCGAATAGAAGAGACACTAGACTCCCTCTCGGGCGCCTGCTGGTTTACGACAATGGACCTTGCTTCTGGATATAACCAGGTTCCAGTTGCAGAGATCGATAAGCCAAAAACAGCTTTCTGCACCCCGTTTGGCCTGTTCGAGTTCAACCGTATGCCATTTGGACTATGCAATGCACCAGGGACTTTCCAGCGTTTGATGGAGAGGATATTTGGGGCCCAGCATGGTCAGTCACTCTTGTTATATCTGGATGATATTGTTGTGTTCTCTTCCAGTGTTGATGATCACTTGACACGGCTGGAAAGGGTTCTAAGTCGCCTAAAACAAGAAGGATTGAAAGTCAAGTTAGAAAAGTGTGACTTCTTCAAAAAGCAGGTGAAATATCTGGGACATCTCATCTCTGAGGAGGGCGTGGCCACGGACCCAGGAAAGGTTGCGGCAGTGTTAAACTGGCCTCACCCCACCAACATCTCAGAGTTGCGGTCGTTCCTGGGGTTTGCCAATTATTACAGGAGGTTCGTAGAAGATTTTTCTAAACTAGCTGGCCCCCTTCATCGTCTTGTTGCAGAACTTGCTGGGTCGAAGGTGTGCAGAGGACGAAGGCAACTGTTGGAAGACGTTTGGTCGGAGGACTGTGAAAGGAGCTTCCAGGAGCTCAAGGCCAAGCTTGTAAGTGCCCCCACACTTGCTTTTGCTGATTTCTCTCTGCCTTTCATTTTAGAGGTCGACGCCAGCCACAGTGGGCTAGGAGCCGTATTGTCTCAAGAGCAAGGTGGCAAAGTGAAACCAGTTGCATATGCCAGTCGCAGCTTACATGCTGCTGAGAAACATTATAGCTCCATGAAGCTTGAAATGTTAGCCATGAAGTGGGCCATGACTGAGAAGTTCAAAGAGTACCTGTGGGGCCACCGATGTATAGTATGGACAGACAATAACCCCTTGAGTTATTTGGACACAGCCAAACTGGGCGCCACGGAGCATCGGTGGATCGCTGAACTCTCAGCATTTGAGTATACAGTCCGATATCGCCCAGGCCGTGTGAACAAGAATGCGGATGCCCTCTCAAGGCAACAGACTAGTGGGGACAGAACGCAATTGGAGTACCTCCTCCCAGGAACAGTCATTCCAGAGGCAATTGGTGAGCGGTTTGTGGGGATGCAGGAAGACCCTGTCCAGTTGGTCATAACAGCTCTGCCATCCCGCAGCGAGGAAGATCTGGGGGTACTCCAAAGGGCTGACCCTGCCATCTCAGCGTTTCTGGAGTTTTGGCAGCAGCAGAGAGCGCCAAGCTGTGCTGAGAAGGAGCGTCTGGGTCCAGAGGCCCGGGGACTTGTAAAACAGTGGGGTCGAATTGTCCAGAAGGAGGACCTCCTGTATCGGCGCAGCTGGAGACCAGATGGTGGAGAAGAGGTTCTCCAGTTACTTCTCCCAGAGAGCTTAAGATCAGAGGTGTTACAGGAGCTTCATCAACATCATGGCCACCAAGGGATAGAGAGGACAACTGATGTCGTGAAGCAGAGGTGTTTCTGGCCAGGGATGGACAAAGATGTAAAGGACTGGTGCCAGCAGTGTGAGAGGTGTACCCTTGCTAAAAACACCCAACCAAGAGCTCGTGCTCCTATGGGTCACCTCCTTGCTTCAAGACCAAATCAGCTGCTGGCCATTGATTTTACACTGTTGGAAACCGCCCGTGATGGAAGGGAGCTCGTGATGGTGATGACAGATGTGTTTTCAAAGTTCACCCAAGCCATCCCCACTCGTGATCAAAAAGCAGCTACGGTAGCGAAGATCCTGGTTCGTGAGTGGTTTTACCGTTTTGGAGTACCGGCTCGCATCCACTCAGACCAGGGGAGGAACTTTGAGAGTCTCTTGGTGCAACAGTTATGTGAGCTGTATGGAGTTCAGAAAAGTCGTACCACACCTTACCACCCACAAGGAAATGGACAGTGTGAACGCTTTAATCGAACTATGTTTAACCTGCTTCGTTCCCTTCCTCCAGAAGAAAAACGAAATTGGCCAGAACACCTCCCACAGCTTGTCTTCCACTATAACACCACTGCCCATCAGTCGACTGGTGAATCACCCCACTTCCTCATGTTTGGACAAGAACCTCACTTGCCAGTGGATTTCCTTCTTGGTCATCTTCCGGAGCCCACAGCACCCAGTGTGTGTGACTGGGTGGCAGAGCACAGGAGGCGTCTGAATGTGGCCATGGATGCTGCCAGGGGCAGAGTGGAGCTGGCAGCCCAGAGGAGGAAAGTGAGGCATGATGAAAAGGTTCAGTGCAAGCCACTTGAAGTGGGACAAAGAGTGTATTTGCGTGATGTGGGCCCAGGTCGCAGAAAAATTCAAGATGCATGGGGGTCCACAGTGTACCAAGTCGTGAAAGGGCCCAGTACAGGTGGTGTGGTATATTCAATTGCTCCAGTTGATAAGCTTCATCTTGTGAGACAAGTGCATCGTACTGCTATAAAACCTGCTCTACCACCTACAGATGCCTGCCCTGATGCTTGGTTGCAGTGTCTGCCTGATGAGACTAGTGACGAGGATGATGTGGAGTCTGGATCTTGGCTGGTGGTCCGAGAGGCTGTTAGTAACCCGTCTGTGAAGCCAGAACCACCGGAAAGGCCTCCAGTTCATATGCCATATGAGGCGCCACCGGCTGTACAAGCTCCCCAAAGCAGTATCATCGGCCCCAGGAAGTCCAGCCGTAAAACCGCTGGCAAACACTCCAACCCCCATCACCTCCCACGACCGGTTAGGAGTGACGACTGTAGGGCTACTGTTTCTGTGGACCCGGGTGCCAGCAGCCTGGTTACCGCCACTTTTTGACCCTGGTTGCGGTTTTGATTTATCGGTGGGCCACCGATCCATAAAGGGGGGGTAGGATGTAACCGGGTGGTTTTAGTTCATTGGAAGAGTGGCTGTAAATTCCCACTCTGGTTTGGCTCCCTGAACACACCGTGTCCTGTTCCTCCACCTTCAGTGTGGTTTAGCTCATTAGTGTTACTAAGCACCAGGTGTGTAAGCCAAACATTCTTCTCCAGGGTGTTGGCTGTTTAGTCTCTTGCTGCATGTGGCTGTAGTGAGTGCTGCTGCAGTGTTCATGGAGTTGTGCAAAGCCCTGAAGCACAAGCTAAGGACATGTGCCAGTGGGTGGCAGATTGCCACTGCAACTAATTGAATGTGCTTGTTGTTGGGGTTGTGACTGATTAAGATTGCTACAGTTGCTATATTGTGCTCCCAACTCTGTGCCTTGTTTTAAACTGTACATGCTCTCATGTTACTGGCATGTAACATCCTTTGGTGTTAAGTGATTTGGAGTTGTGCTAGCCCTTTACAACTGGCCTGGTAGAACCACCATAGCATAAATGCATCTAATAAAGGCTGTTTTAATATTGAAAGGAATTAATAAAATATATATTGTATACAACACTTCTGTTTTTGTCATTTGAAGCCAGGCGTACCTGCGTATTTGTAATAGGGAAGCTCTAGACTATTTACAGTCTACCAGTTGGCTTTAGAGTCACATCCTCTGAGTCACAATCCGGGCCTTCATAGCCCGTGTTACATTTACTGGCGTTGTTGGTAGGGTCTGGCTGATAAGGCAGTTTGTGTGTGTATATACAGTATATATATTTTATTTAATTATCTCTAAAGAGCATTTAGAAGTTGGGAGCATAATAGGCTAACAGTAGGCACATCGTGGGACCTAGCTGGATACCCCCCGACAGTGAAGAAGGACCCACCTCTCCGTTCCTATGGCAGAGGAACTTGAAGAACTCCGGGCTCGAGTCCAGCAGTTGGAGGCCGATAGGAGTCGGCTGCAACAGGAACGGGACGTTGCACTGGCAAATTCAACTCAACATGATGCACCAGCTGGTCCCAGTACACGTACAGCTCTGGGGAGCATGGGGACAACTGACCGCATCATCTACCTGCCAAGGGAGCGAAAGTGTCCAACCTTCAGGGGGACTCATGGTATTGGGGTTGAGGAGTGGGTAGAAGAAGTTTGTACCAGCATGCAAGTTCGGCATGTTGAACCCACAGATCAGGCTGCTTTCATTTTTGACCATCTCGAAGGTGTAGCTCGGGATGAGATTAAATATAGACCATTAGCTGAACGTGAGAATCCAGAAACTGTTTTTACCATTTTGAGAGAACTGTATGGTTGTCAACAGTCGTATGTCTCACTACAAGAGGACTTCTTTTCACGGAGACAGTTAGATGGTGAAACTTTGCAGGAATTTTCCCATTCCTTGTTTTGTTTAATGAACAGGGTTAAAGCTAATTCTCCTCATGCCATGACTAATGCAGACATTTTACTTCGTGATCAATTTATTCAAAATGTTAGCAATTCTGATCTGCGTAGGGAATTAAAGCGTTACGTTCGTGACAATCCAAGGTGTACATTGCTGGAAGTTAGGGCTGAGGCCATTACATGGGAGCGTGAGGGTGGGGTGGACAACAATAGTGTTGTGCCGTCCTCTTGTGCTGTACAACGGGCTAGTGCACCCACTCTCCAAATTGAGCCCCCCTCTAATTCTACTTCCTCACAAATTGCCACTCTGACAAAATTGGTACAAAAGCAACAGGACCAGTTGGATCAGATCACTCAATCCCTTGCAGCTATGCAGCAGCACCCTGTGGCCAGTTCTTCTGGTCCTAGTAGTGTGATTTGTCACAGGTGTCAGCAACCAGGTCACATTGCTCGGTACTGTAACGCCCGTTCCCAGTTCAGGTCCCCTCGGGTCCAAGCCACCACTAGCCCTCAGTTGTCGGAAAACTAACTCCCCCTAATGTAAGGAGCCAGACATTAGGAGGGGGTGGTTCAGGCTCAGTGGGTCCCCATGTAGATGAGGTGAAGGAGCGTTTAATGGCGCCTTGTCCCCAAGTCACTGTGAAATTATCTGGAGTTCCGGTCCAATGTGTCCTTGACACAGGTTCTATGGTTTCTACCATTTCAGAGAGCTTTTTCAGGAAATATTTTCCAGACAAGTTAAAGTCCTGTCATTGGTTAGAGCTGAGAGCTGCCAACGGTTTAAGCATTCCGTACTTGGGTTATCTTGAGCCCGACATAGAGGTGTGTGGTGTGGTAATTCCTAGAAGAGGGATCTTGGTTGTTAGAGACCCTCCAGGTCGGGTTAGTTTACCTCATATACCGGGCATAATTGGGATGAATGTCATAAAGGCCTACTATTTTCAGTTGTTTGACCAGTATGGCCCTGAGTTGTTTGAACGCCCTACAGTTTTGGGGGCTTTCAGTTCCTGGCTTCCTGCCTTCCAGTTATATCAGCAGACCAACTTACAGAAAGGCCCTATTCAGACTAGTGTCGCAAAGCTGCGTGGTAAAAGACCTGTGGTAGTTCCTGCTGGCACTACTAAACTTGTACCTGCTACTTGTTCTGCTATGTTGGCCTTGGCAGGGGCTGTTTTGATTGAACCCTTAAATGCAAAGTTTGGCTTACCTGAGGGTTTGTTAGTGTCTCCTTCTCTCTTGCATGTTGTTCGGGGTACTGTTTATGTTCCTGTGGTGAATGTAGGGGTGTGTACGGTTACACTGAAACCCCGCTGTTCTCTTGGAGTGTTGTCTCCTATAGATGTGGTGAGCCTACCATCAGAGTTGCAGGAAGTCCCTTGTGTACAGGAGCAAATTATTGCTGCAGTCAGGTCCCATACTGCCGAGACTGGCTCAGTTAGAGAGAAGATAACCTCCCTTGATCTCTCTATGCTAGATGGAATAGAGCAGCACAAAGTGAGAGCCTTATTGCT
>JBBPBX010099541.1:0-12514 GCA_038048925.1 Garcialebias charrua | reverse complement strand
ATGACTACAGCATTTTCACTGAAGTACTCTTCTGCCTGCTCCATGTGACAGAGACATGTATGAAATGTTTAAGAAGGTGTGAAAATTTAATAAATTATTCATATGTTCAAAATAAGTGGTGATTGTGAATTACTGTAATCTAAAATTATCATTTACAGTACTGTATATCAAAAACAATTAGAGAAATTCAGTTTCAGTGCAAAACAACAATCTTTTATTGGAAAATGTCTGTATTATAAAAACTTTTGAACATTATAAACTTAAGACAATTTTTTCTCAATGTCATAAAACAATATTGTGATGAAAAAATAAATAAAGCAAAAATAAAGAAAACTTGTTTGGGTGTAGGAAGTTGGTTAGAACACAACTGTATGTAGTATTCAAAATCCTCCCCATGACACTTTGGACAGTGGCTGTCCTGCCACTGCTGCGGGCAAGACTGGCAACCAAGAAGACTTCTACAGCAGTCTGCAAACATTGGCTCCTTCATAGGCTCTGTATTTAACATAAAAATGGGTAAGATGTTAGTATTATTGCAACATTGCACAATATTTTTTTTAACAAGTTTTACATTTAATTTTCTTGGTATAGAAAATACTTATCAATATCAACTACATAATATTCTGCATAGCAACCTAAAATCAATCAAATGACCTTTACATATGATGCAAGCAAAATATATATATCTTCTATCATTTTATGCAAATTTGTAAGATGATGTCAGTGGACCTTTAATAAACTATGACCTTTTTCTCCTTTTAATCCCTCTGAGCCTTTGGAGTTGTCCCTCTGGCACAGCATATGTTTTTCTTGCGTGCTGCTTCCAGAAAGCAGTACCCTTTTAAAATAAAACACAAACATTCAAGTCAAACTCAGTTTTCAGCATTGAAAAATAATGTGATCTCCAGTTTCTGTTTTAATTCAAATGTTACCTCTTCGCTACTGCCTCTTAGTTCAAAAGTGTCAAAAGCATCAGGCAATACACCTCTGTTGTCATCAGCTGTCAATAAAACATGGTCTGCACACACCTGAAAGAAAGAAAGAAAAAAAAGAGTATCTAAATGGTAAATAATAAATTAATTTGTTATAAGACATGGGAAATGCACTCCCAGCTCGTCATGGCTCGGCACAAACATTTACAAACTCATTCTGGTCGATTTCCTGACCGCTGCCACTATGTTTCATTCTGTTCTGTCTTCTAGCAACTATACAGAACAGACGGTTAAAGCTGTATCGTAGCTTACTTTAATCTTTATTGAAGCAGACATGACAAGTTTATTTCCCTCAGCCCCTCCTCAGCCTGTGTCACACCCAAATATATCCCCCTGGGAACACAGGCTGAACTAACAATCCACTTGTTACAGTGTGGTGCCCATAACACACTTGTTTTTTATTACTTCAAATGTAAAATTTCTGATGTTGTATTCGCCCTAACAGCCTCAGGGTAGAAGCTGTTCCTCAGTCTAGTGGTTCTACATTTGATGCTCCTTAACCTCTGTCCTGAGGGGAGTGGGGCAAAGAGTGTGTGTGCTGGGTGAGTGGGGTCTTTCATGATGCAGGTGGCTCTTTTCCTGCATCTGGAGGTGTAGATGTCTGTGATAGTGGGGAGACTGACTCCAACATCTTCTGTGCAGCCTTCACCACTCTCTGCAAAGCTTTTCTTTCTGCAGCTGTGCAGCCTCCATGCCACATGTTGATGCTGGAGGACAGGATGCTCTCCACTGCACACCTGTAGAAGGAGGTGAGGACTGGGCTACTAAGACAATGTATGTCTATACAGGATTCATGTGATAATTTTAAAGCACAACAGCATATGTTTTTCTTGCGTGCTGCTTCCAGAAAGCAGGAATAGTTTTATAAAACACCAAACATTCAAGTCAAACTCAGTTTTCAGCATTGAAAAATAATGTGATCTCGTTTCTGGTTTAATTAAAATGTAGCTACCTCTTGGCTTCTGCCTCTTAGTTCAGAAGTGTCAAAAGCCCCTCCATCAGGCAACGTTGTCATCAGCTGTAAAAACAGGGTCTTCACGCACCTGAAAGAAAGAAAATAAGAGTATCTAAATGGTAAATAATAAATTTATTTGTTATAAGACGTGTTGTGGTTTGCCCATAACACACTTATTTTTTATTACTTCACATGTAAAATTTCTGATGTCGTATTCACCCTGTGGTCTAGGATTCTAAACATAAAATTAAAAACAAATGAGTAAACAAAGACCTTAGTGAAGCATTACCGTTAGCATTAGCCTACGTTAAACATACACGGAATATTATCAAATATATTCATTTTATTACTTACTTGGAATATGAAATAAATCTTGTTGATGGTTAGATCATCAGCTCTCAATTAAATGCGTTGATTTCCTCTAAATAAGACAAACTTATCCATTTTACATTCAGAGGTCATAGGTCTTCACTTCCGGTTCCGGTTCAGTATCAACAAAATAAAAGCTTGTCTTTGGTTTGACTCGAGTAACCCCTCGCTGCAGCCTGCAGGACGGGGCGGGATCGTGCCCGAGGGCCGAGCCATACTACTTGTTGGTTTGAGCAAAAACGAAAACGCTCCCTTTTTTTATTTTTTTGCAATTTCCGTTTTTCTAATTTCGTTTTAAAAACGGAAAAACAAAAAACATCCGTTTTTCAATTTTCATTATTTGTTTTTGAAACGAAAAAACAAAAAACCATCCGTTTTTCGATTTTGTTTTGAAAACCAAAATCCAATGACCAAAAGACACACGGACCCCTCTGTTTAAATGAACCCATAGATATCATATATATACATATTCTATATATGATATCTATGAAATGAACCGGTCTCCACCCAATATGGCGACCGGGTGCCCCCAAGGACCATTTGAGGTGCCCCCGGACCTGTTCTAAAAATAGCACAACTCACTACAGTACAGTACTAAGCTGCATTTAAAATTACATTTTATTCAGTTGTTATTCTTTGTTGTATTTATATATATTTTAAAATGTCTATCTTAAAAATATGTTCTTAAAAATATGTTTATTATAAAAAAAATTTCAATTCACGCTTTGTTATTTCATCAAACTGGTGCCCTTTGAATGACTCCGTACTCACGAAGTAGCTCTCAGTTTCAAAAAGGTTGGTGACCCCTGCTGTACAGTGTATTCCCTGATGCATGGGCAGCACGGTGGCACAACTGGTAGAGCTGCTGCCTCTCAGCGAGAAGGTTGCCGGTTCAAATCCCGGTCCGGGGCCTTTCTGGGTGGAGTTTGCATGTTCTCCCCGTGCATGCGTGGGTTTCCTCCGGGTACTCCGGTTTCCTCCCACAGACCAAAAAACATGCTTGTTAGGCTGATTGGTGACTCTAAATTGACCCTAGGTGTGAGTGTGAGAGTGGATGGTTGTTTGGTGTGAGTGAGACAGGTCCCTCTTGTAAATGAGTCCCCATGACTCAACGAGGCTAGCCTGTATAAATAAAGGTTGAATGAATGAATGCTCAATAATCCAGGTAGAAAATCTAAATAAATGTGTATGTCGTGATGGATGGTTGTGCCCTCTGGTGGACATTTGTGTCCATTACATCGTTTACATTTAATTTATAATAAAATGTATAATAATAATATGTTTTTGTATTGAACGCTTTTTCTGATAACCCCAAAATAATCGAGAATTATGACCACATACACTAAAATAATTCTTTTAATTCAGTTTGAACAAGCGTTTTTAAACTAATCTGGCAACATCAAATTGTGCCAATTACGCGCATGCTCAATACGACAACTCTGTATGATAATGTCTGGTTGTACTTTCGTAATCTGTTAAAGTTAAATGCAGACTACGTATATGTGACATGGCAGAAGACTTGAGTCATCTCATAAATAGGATTTCTTTGAACAGATTGGAAGCCCCGCACGTGGCAGGGCATCAAAAAATTAGTTGAAACTCATGTTGTTCCTCTCCACGGAAATCTTTAGTAAAAGGCGAAAGATTTATACGATCTGAAGAGAAACATGAGTGCTGACGTGTAAACAGAAAGTCAGAGAACATGGTTCCTCGACATGTACGTTACACATACGGTGACAACATGAACAATCATAAACAACTGTTTTTTAATACAAACATGATGAAATATACAGTTATAACTACAATCTAGTCTAAATTCTTTGAAGTAAATTGTGTAAAAACTAAAAATAACAATTTAAAAATGCGCAATGCATGATGGGTACCGCTTCGCTTCGAACTGGTTAAAATAGCGCGCACAAAAGTTTTGCTGGCTTTTTAACTAAGAAAACTAAACATTACGGCTTAGTCATACATACAATACGGATACAATACAATACAAATACAGAAAATTATAGCAAAGGATAAAATTACTTGGTTTTAAAAGTTGGCGCATGCGCTCTACGTATGTTACTGTCCCCTCGTGGGTTCTCGTCCACAACGCGGCTTCATCCAAAATCACAAAAATGTTTTCGGAGTTGATCACTTATACAAAAATGTGTTTTTTAACTCTATACTGTAGTCGAGATGAAGCTCAACATAGATATTTAATTTGTGGTTTTGTCTCACATTCTATTTAAAAAAGTTATCAAAAGATAATAAATAACGAAGTTGTATTTTCTACAATAATCCAGTGTGTATTATAGAAAAAAACTCACATGCTGACATTTTCTGAAGTAGATGAAAGTCAGCTGGTAATGTGTTAAAATAAGGCATATCTTAGAAGTAAAATTATTTAAAAGCTAAAAAAGTTATTTAAAAGCTAATAAAGCAATAGCTTAAAGCATAAAAAAAGGCTAGCTAAAACTAGAGAAATTCTAGCTGAAAGAAGCACACAAGCTAAAATAAGAGGAAAAAAGGGCAAAACACCTGATAAAAGTGGAAAATTAGCTACAAGCAAAGTAGGTGAGCAAAAACTAGAGAAGCATTAGCTGAAAGTTGCAAATCACTAGCTAAAAGGTGTAAAAAGCTAAAAGTGGAGAAGCATTAACTGAAAGGTGCAAAACACTAGCTAAAAGTAGCAAATAAAAAAACTAGCTAAAAGTAGAAAAACATAAGCTGAAAGGACCAAAACAATAGTGAAAAGTAGCTAAAAGCTAAAACAAACTAGCTACAAGAGACACATTAGCTGAAGGGCGCAAAGCACTAGCTAGAAGTAGTAAACAGCTAAAAGGACAAAAGTAGAGCAACACTAGCTAAAAGTAGTAAAACAGCTAAAAGTCTAGCTAAAAGTACCAAAATCCAAGTTGGTAGTAGCAAAACACCAGCTAAAAGGTAGCAAATGTCAAACTAAAAGCAAAATGCTAGCTAAAAGAAGCAAAATACTCAATAAAAAGCAGAACACTAGCTTAAAGGTGTTGCCAAAAGAAGCAGGTTAGCTAAAATTAGTAAAACACAAGCCACAACCTAAACATAGGAAAAAGTATAGCAAAAATTAACAGTATGAAAGTTAGCTAAAATAAGGAAAATATTAGCTAAATGCTAAAAATATGAAAAGGCTAGCTAAAGCAGAATTATGGCTAGAAGCTAAACAGCAGCTAAAAGGTAAAGGCCAAATGCAGTTGAATCATAGCTATAAAAAACAAGACAAAAATACATCTAGTATACTAAAGCAATTTAAAGAAAATATTTTAAATTAAATAGTTTCTCTAAAGTTAACTTAGGGCTAAAATAGAAGTGTGCAGTAGTTATCCTTCATAAAACACATACATCAGCATTCACAAAAGAAACAAGTGTTACTTTCATCAATTCTTTTACTGGTTTCCACGACTGCAACATTTAAACGTGACAAAATCAAAGTATTACAAATACAACTGACCAAAATGACCAAAAACACAGCTCAAAAAAATTATATCGTGAAAAAGTTCAGTTCTCGTCAAGTGGAACTCAGATTCATTACACAGAGTGAAATACTTCAAGCCTTTATTTCTTGTAATTTTGACGACCGTGTCTTACAAATAACGAAAAACCAAAATTCAGTCCTCAGCATTAAACCTGCTGGACAAATTGTGCAATGTTTACTAGTCAATAATTCACCCTGAAGTGCAGGTTCCATGCAGAATCAGTGGCACTAACATAATTTCAGCCTCTTGTTTCATCAGTAATATATGAGACGTTAAAAACTGTTGTGAAACTTCACGTTTAAAGAGTAAACAAAGACTCGTAAAGCTGAAACACCCATAATGCTTCACATCTTTAAAAACAGCACCCCTCCTTTCTGTCCACACAACAAAGTGCAGTTATCTTGGTCCACAAGCACCACAAGGACTGATTGGTGTCATGTTAGCATTTGGTCATTGATTTAAATATAAATATAATCTGAGTTTTACTATAAAAAATAAGGCATAGTTCAGATTTCAAGAAATGTCTCTTCAGGTGGGGCTGCGTTGACCTCTGAACCAAACCAAGAACAGTTTTAGAGCAAAGACGGCAGCTTCCTGCTTCGTTTGAAGACATTTAAACCGTGATCGGAAAGTGTCTTTGTGCGGCTTTCTCCTGGTTCAGATGGCTTTGACGTCGATGAGGTGGCCGTGCTGGGCCGTCTGCCGTTGGGTCTTGATCCCCTGCAGCTTTCGGCCGTGAAGCGTGAAGCGGGACCAGGCGGCCAGCTGGAGCAGGGCGCAGGTGATCGGCACGAAAACCACCATGTAGAAACAGCCCAGGCGGAGAGGAGGAGTCCCTGAGCTGGAGGCCGTGTCAGACACCAGAACAGAGTCCTTCGCAGGCTCCCTCTGAAAAATATCGTAACCTGGGGAGGGAAGGAACAGATCCCACAAATTACTGATCACCAATATCTCCGTACCTCTAAAATATGTTCATTGACACATTTCTTCTACTAAAGTTGCATAAAACATGTAAATGTATCACACCTGGCGCTAAAATCAGATTGCACAAGATCTACCGTATTTTTCAGCCTATAAGTTGCTATTTTTTTGCATAATTTACGACGTATTTATGTTTTTTTCCCCCCATATCTATAAACCAATTTGTGGCTGAGTTATAACTGTTTTCATTCATTCTGACATGAAAAATATCGAACACTACCATTTTCAGCCGCTAGATGGCAGTCGAGTTGTATGTCGTGATGTTGTGTCATGTAATAGGTAAAAGTGGCTATTAATGACACAATCAGCATGCCATAACCTGCCACCTTCGTCCACCTCCGGGATCATGCCTGGAGAAACCGTCACATCAGCTTCATTTCGCTGCAGTGCCCAGACAAAATGCAGCTAATTTGACCATTAACGTGCATTTATTAAGTAAAAGTTCAACTGAGACACACCTTTACTATAATGTTGAGCTAACAAATAATTGTTTTAGTTGCTTATCTTGTTAAATTTTGAAGAAATATGCAGCGTTCCTCCTTCCTGATTTCCTCTCACTGCGCGCTCCCGGAGCACTGAAGCAGCGAATACTTTTGAAATGCAGCTGATTTGACCATCGAAGTGCATTTATTACGGAAAAGTAAGACTGATATACACCTCCGCTATAAGGTCGAGGAAACAAACATTTGTTTTTAAGTGCTTATCTTGTTAAATTTTGAAGAAATGCACAGCGAGTCGTCCCTCTGCGCGCTCCCGCAGCCACGAATCGGCTTTTGAAAATGCAGCTGATTTTTTTTCCCTATTCAACCTTTATTTAAACAGATAAATCACAGTGAGCCTCGAAGACTCATTTACAAGTGTGATGCCGGCCACAACCAGAAAACGAAGCCAAAGTTCTGAACTGATGACAAATGTTTATTCAGCTGGGCTCCACTGACGTCCATGGAGTAGCAGATTTGGGAGGGTGAAAGCGTCAAGTTTACAAAACATCACAGGCGTTTTGAGATAAGACGGCCTATCAAGGCCAGTCGGGGAGCTGAATGTCAGATAAACATGATTGTTTTTGGAGGCAGGCAGAACTTTAATGACATCTACCTTCAGTCTGTGTCGGTCCACTCGCTTCAGAAATGTCCAAATTAAAAATGACCGTACCAATGGAACCTGTCTCAGAAAATCCCCAAGATGTAATCCATTCAGCCAATCAGCCATTTGACGGTCAAAGTGCATTTATTAAGGAAAAGTTAGACTGAGACACACCTTTGCTATAATACCGTATTTTCTGGCCAAAAAGTTGCTTCGCCCGATAAGTCGCAAAGTCCAATTATGTCCAATAACTTGGAAAAATCCATAAACGTGTCACACCTCCGTATACGTCGCATCTATTATGCGTCACAGCTGACGCGTCTCCTATATTACGCGTCACCGCCCTGCTGCATATGGTGGCCACAGAAGCGAGCACGGAAGGACTTTATAAGATGAACACGGTAAAAACAATTATTTGTTTGCTGAAAATTACAGCAAAGATGTGTCTGAGCTTAACCTTTCCTTAATAAATTCACAAAATGGTCAAATCAGCTGGATTTAAAAAAGTAGTTTCGCCATGTGCAATTGCGCGGGTGGGACGGCTTCATTTCTTTAAAATTTAGCAAGATAAACACTTAAAAATATATATCTAAAAAAAGCTAAGTCTGGTCCTCTGGACATTCAAAAAACAAAACAAAGCAAAAAAATTGTAGAAACGTTTCGTCTTTCGTCCGAAAGACTTCCTCAGTCTGAGCTGCTCGGGTTCAACTGTCCCCCTCTTACAATGCTGTTATTGCTAGTATCACTCAGCCCTCTGTGAATAGCAAACAACCATCAGGGTGCTAACGATCCATCGTTAGGCTGATGGTCCTCCTTGATCATGTGAGCAGCTGGTTTCAGGCTGTCATCAGCCAACTGGTTGATCCACTGTGAGAGGGTGCTATTTATAAGACTGAGCTGAATACAGCAGCTCAGACTGAGGAAGTCTTTCGGACGAAAGACGAAACGTTTCTACAATTTTTTTTGTTTTGTTTTGTTTTTTGAATGTCCAGAGGACCAGACTTAGCTTTTTTTTTTTAGATTTTTCTACCTGGATTATTGAGCATGCATCAGAGTACTTAAAAATATACATTTGTTAGCTGACATTATAGCAAAAGTGTTTCTGAGCTTAACCGTTCCTTAATAAATTCAAGTAATGGTCAAATCTGCTGGATTTAAATTGTTTCACTTTGACGTCTTCCAAACGGTCGCAAACATAAATTATAAATAAATCGAATTTTAGCTCAAACAGCTCCTAAAGCTAATCAGTTGTAAATGTCCATCCAGTGATTATTTTCTGTAAGTTTCATCAAAATCTGTTGTGTGGTTCTTGCGCTATTTTGCTAACAAACACTAGTTCAGACTGCCAGAGTTCAGGAGGCCGGGCTGCGACAGAGTGAATCCGAGCAGAGGAGGCTTTTTTCGGACACATGAGCTGGAAACGGTCGGTGGACCCTAGCGGCCGAAAGTGGTACTGCTCCATTTTATTCGTCAGAATGAATGGAAACTGTCATATCTCAGCCAAAAATTGGTCTAAAAATATGGGGGAAAATCCATAAATATGTTGCTTCGCCCCATAAGTCGCAGGACATGAAAATTAGTTTAAAAAACAGCGACTTATAGGCCGGAAATTACGGTATATGGCGAAGGGACGTATCCCCCCCCCCCCACACACACACACACTTTCTTAGACATTTGGACTGATGAGATGTGTACGGCAGAAAATACTTTAGATATGAACGTCTTTGACTCGGTTTGTTTTGGAGGTTTTGGTCTAAAAGTTTGAACAAGTTGTTAATCCTTCTCATTCAAAATGTCAGTTTTTTAGGGTTTTATCATTTAAATGGACTGTAGGACGCTGCGTGGGGAGTTTCTCTTTAGTTTGTCTCTTCTGATTGTTTTTGGCCCTCTGTGGACATGGCTAAAGGCAGAGTTTCACAACGGTGGATTTTTCAGACTCAAACCTAAAAAAAAAACTAAAATTAACATCATCATACTTTGTCACAAAAACACACAACGACCTGGCAAAGACAAATGAGAGTCGGTGTCTGTACCGGTGTAAACGCAGAGCAGCCAGGTGCCGATGAGAGGAGCGAAAGTCTGTCCCGGTTTTGTCAATAAGGCAACCATGCCAAAGAGGAGCGCGGAGGCAGCCTGCTGACGTCGGTTCACCACAAAGTCCTCATCGACCAGGTCAGACACCACCAGCTTCAGCAGCTTACAGGTGCCCTCTGTGAACACCCGGTTACTGAAACGAAGAAGGGACATGTTAAAAATCACAACAGACAAAAACAAAACGGGTCGAGTCAGGTTGTGTCCTTAAGTTGTCCCATTTATGGAGTGAACCTACAAAAGCAGATGTTATCCTATTTCCTGCATCCGGGTTTGAAAATGATCAAAAACAGAAAAACAAGCAAGCAGCAGAAACGACTATACCTAGCGATGAAGATGCACAGCAGATAAATGTGGTCGGCCCCTGCCAGCAGCATGACTACACTAAGTCCCAGCTTGAGCATGAACAGCCAGCGGATGACCTGGTACACCCCATAGTTTTGGCACAGTGTCAGGAAATACAGGTTGTTCAGGTGAGGGGCAACGTAAGAAATCCCTGCGGGAGCAGAAGCAGAGCTGCGTGAAAACACTACAACATAAAAATTAAATGGAACATTTTAAATTAAAACACATTGGAATGCCAGATACAGTACAGTGCCTTTAAGTGCAAAAATGTACGGTATTTTATTTTTTGCCTTTATCAAAGTTATATCCTCTGAGACCGCTGAACATGATTGATGATTCACGGTTGTTTCCTGTGCAGAAGCAGTCAGTTTTACGCAGTTATATTCAAAACAAACCACGTTTAAAATACCGAAAGCAACAACAAGAGAGAAACCTTTGGGAACTTTATGATACAATTTGATTTTGTTAACTAAAACAACATCTTGTTTTCTTAATCCACCATTACATTGAAGTTCTGTAACCGACACGTCTTCAGAAACTATCTTTTAAAAGCTAATCCTTTTATTTTCCTGTGAAACAGACAATTTTTCTCTGCTGGGAAATCCCTTTATATAATATCTGGCATCACTGTGAAGCTTAGGGATTCCCCTTTTTAAATACTGTATATGCCTAAAATTCCTGATGACATCATTTTAGACCAATAACAAATTGTTTTCAACTAAACTAGCTTGTTGATAACCAGGTGATAACCAGGTGACAAACTGACAAGTTTAAACAAACTACGTATCACTTTTTAGAAGAAAAATGTAAAAATAATAAGTCAATATAGTAAAATCCATCAATGAGTCATTTGCCAATAAATGAACCTGCTGATTTGCCCTGTGACAGACCTGCGACCTGTCCAGGCCTCTTGCACAGTGACTGCTGGATAAGGGCACCAGTGACCCAGAAAAGAAGTGGGTAAAGATAATGGATGAAATTTGCCAGTACAGTTCACATAAATGTTAAACTCTAATATAGAGTGCGCAATAACACGTAAAAAAAAAAAAAATCACCCCAGGTTGCCGACCAGCTATTAGCATTGATGCTAATTTAACACTGAAAACGCCTTACGCCAAAAATACACTACATGCGTTACGGCTCCGCCCGCTCCGGTCCAACCTCCGCAGCAAATACGCACCCATTATAATCAATGACAGAATTTACACTGGCTCCGCACGGCGGCGAGCTGCGGAGAGCGGACGGCAGTCCGTCAAAATTAGAAATTTTTCTATTTCTGCCGGACGCCGGAGCTGTGCCGGAGTCAACTTTTGAAGATTACGTCGCACCAACAGGAAAAGGAACGAGCACAACTTCCGTATTTACAAAATAAAATCACCACGGGCGGACTTAATCCTAGCTCTATACGGATTTATTTGTACAAAAATGCTGTCAAACTATCATTTATGACTACGCCTACAAACGCAATACAATAAATAAATAAATAAAGTATTTTATTCTGAAATGTAATACATCACTTCCTGTTGCTCAAACCATGTCCTGTCGCTCATTTACGAGAGAAGATCAAGGCAGCAGTCTCTACTGTTGTTCTCCTTCTTCCACCGAATGAATTGTTTTGTTCTGACTTACTTATTTATCACTTGATTTATCGCGCGATCTCGCAATTCCCGCGCATGCGTCTCAGAGCGGCGCATCCATGCGGACCTGAGCGGAGCGGAGGTAGTGGAAATTGGACTCGCTCAGCTGCGACCTGCGGAGCGGGGCGGAGCGGAGCCGCATGTAGTGTATTTTTGGCGTTAGAAAAGCTAACGCAATTACCGGTAGCGTTGTGTTTTTCATTAGATATTTAAACACAAATTAAACGTTACATTACTAAAGACAACCATGTTATAATAACGTCAGCCATTACTGACAAATATTCTTCAGAGTTCAACAAAAAGCAAAAAGTGAAACTACAACTTTACTGCTTCTCTTACTACAGGAAGTTACGGTAGCTCTACTGGGACAAACAACACAGTGCAGCAGCTACTCCAACAACCACAGTAGCAGCTCAAATTAATAACAAAACTGATTTTGGACACTTCGTTTGAAACAGAAAAAATAAAAATATATTAAATTATCACCCTCTTCTGGTAAATGGTTTACCGGTAGTTTTTGGTATCCCAACACAATCAAAGCTTATTTCACCACAATTTAAA
>JBBPBX010099540.1:0-12514 GCA_038048925.1 Garcialebias charrua | reverse complement strand
TATCTTAAGCTTTTTTCAGATAATTTCAACTTTTTTTGCTTATTTCAGATTATTTCAGATTTCAGATTGTTTAAGATGTTTCAGATTATTCCCAATTAAGCTCTTACTAATTCCTGCTGCTAATTTAAGCTTATTTCTGCTATTTTAGATAATATTCAGCTGTTTTTGACCAATTTCAGCTGATGGCTGCCAACGCTACTTTCAAATGGTTATAACTCGACCATCTTTATACATAGAGAGCTGAAATTTGGTGAGGTTGTAGCTGAGGACATTATCTATCATGTATAGAATCCAAAAAAAAAATCCAAGATGGCCGACAATGCAAAAAAGTAAAAATACTATAAAATGGTCAATTTTAGTGATATTGAGCTGAAACTTGGTGTAGTGATAGCTGAGAATGTTTCCTATCAAATGCTATATCAAAATCAAAAATCCAAGATGGCCGCCAACGCTACTTTCAAATGGCTTTAACTCAGCCATCATTATACATAGAGAGTCGAAATTTGGTGAGGTTGTAGCTGAGGACATTATCTATCATGTACGGAATCCAAATCAAAAATCCAAGATGGCCGACAAAGTAAAACATTAAAAAACTGTAAAAATTCAAGATGGCCGCCAACGCTACATTCAAATGGCTTTAACTCAGCCATCTTTATTCATAGAGAGCTGAAATTTGGTGAGGTTGTAGCTAAGGGAATCCTCTATCATGTACGGAATCCAAATCAAAAATCCAAGATGGCAGACAAAGCAAAACATTAAAAATACTGTAAAATCCAAGATGGCCACCAACGCTACTTTCAAATGGCTTTAACTTAGCCATTATTATACATAGAGAGCCGAAATTTGGTGAGGTTGTAGCTGAGGGAATCCTCTATCATGTACGGAATCCAAATCAAAAATCCAAGATGGCCGACAAAGCAAAACATTAAAAATACTGTAAAATCCAAGATGGCCACCAACGCTACTTTCAAATGGCTTTAAATCAGCCATATTTATTCATAGAGAGCCGAAATTTGGTGAGGTTGTAGCTATGGACATTCTTTATCATGCATTAGGTGAAACGGCCATTTTGATTGAATATGCAAATTAGGTGAAGTGGCCATTTTGGTTCAATATACAAGGCAGTTAATTGCCTTGTGAAGTAAGTCAATGCATGTATTGTTACCATTTTGGTTCTACAATTTAAGTAGACAAGTTAGCCATTTTGATTTAATAAGCACATTAGGTAAAGCGGCCATTTTGATTGAACATGCAAGTTGGGTGAAGCGGCCATTTTGGCATTCACACATGCATTTTCTCAGGAAATGCAATCTAGTTGTGTGAATGCCAACAAGGCATTCACACTATAGAGATTGTCTTCCGGTTACTATCCTGATTCCGTACGTTTTTCGGCACGCTACTCCTCCTACAGTTTTTGTGCTATTGCAACAATTCATATATCAAAATGTTCAGCTCATTCAGGACATGATGGCTATGACTTTTGGTATTGGTGCAACTTTAGCTTTTTGAATTATTTAGCCTTTTCGGCCATTTTCTTCCCCATTGAAAATGAATGGAGCTAATTTTTCATCCTTGATATCTTTGGAACTCTTTAGAATATTTCACTACTCCTTTCACATTTTGGACCAGCTTAGCTTCCTTCAGCTACCTTGTACATTTTTTAAAAAATATTTCAGCTACTTTCAGCTAATTTCAGCTGTTTTTTCAACTGCTTTGCACTCTTTTCAGCTTTATGCAGCTTACTTCAACATTTTTGTACTTCTACTGACTTATTTCTGCTAATTTCAGATCATTATGCTCCTTTCAGATAATTTTTGAAAGATTAAGATATTTTAGCTATTTTAGCTACTATTTAGCTGTTTTATGATAATTTCAGCTTTTTCAGCTATTTCAACAATTTTTTTTAATCAATCCAACTTTTTTCAGCCTAATTCAGCAAAACCATGCTCTACCAACTTCCTTCTGGTAATTTAAGATTGTTTCTGCTTGTTTTAGCTGTTGTTCAGCTGTTTTTGGCCAATTTCAGCTTTATTCATATATTTTCAACTTTATTTTGCTTATTTCTACTTATTTCAGATTTTTTTCAATTTCAGATTGTTTCAGATACTTCATATTCTTCTGCTTTGTGTTTATTTCTGCTAGTTTCAGCTTCTTCTGCTATTTTAGCTACTATTAAGCTGTTTTTATGCTAATTTAGGCTTGTTTCAACACATTCCACATTATTTGAACTCATTTCAACTTTTTCCAGCCAAATTCTGCAAAACTACACTCTCTCTACTAATTTCTAACACAGTTAAGCTTATTTCTGCTATTTCAGATAATATTCAGCTGTTTTTGCTATCTTTAGCTTTTTTCAGATAATTTCAACTTTATTTTGCTTATTTCTGCTTAGTTCAGATTTTTTCAGATTTCAGATTGTTTCAGATATTTCAGATTATTCACAATTATGCTATTTCTAATTACTTCAGATAATTTAAGCTTATTTCTGCTATTTTAGATAGTATTCAGCTGTTTATGATATCTTAAGCTTTTTTTAGATAATTTCAACTTTTTTTGCTTATTTCAGATTATTTCAGATTTCAGATTGTTTAAGATGTTTCAGATTATTCCCAATTAAGCTCTTACTAATTCCTGCTGCTAATTTAAGCTTATTTCTGCTATTTTAGATAATATTCAGCTGTTTTTGACCAATTTCAGCTGATGGCTGCCAACGCTACTTTCAAATGGTTATAACTCGACCATCTTTATACATAGAGAGCTGAAATTTGGTGAGGTTGTAGCTGAGGACATTATCTATCATGTATAGAATCCAAAAAAAAATCCAAGATGGCCGACAATGCAAAAAAGTAAAAATACTATAAAATGGTCAATTTTAGTGATATTGAGCTGAAACTTGGTGTAGTGATAGCTGAGAATGTTTCCTATCAAATGCTATATCAAAATCAAAAATCCAAGATGGCCGCCAACGCTACTTTCAAATGGCTTTAACTCAGCCATCATTATACATAGAGAGTCGAAATTTGGTGAGGTAGTAGCTGAGGACATTATCTATCATGTACGGAATCCAAATCAAAAATCCAAGATGGCCGACAAAGTAAAACATTAAAAAACTGTAAAAATTCAAGATGGCCGCCAACGCTACATTCAAATGGCTTTAACTCAGCCATCTTTATTCATAGAGAGCTGAAATTTGGTGAGGTTGTAGCTAAGGGAATCCTCTATCATGTACGGAATCCAAATCAAAAATCCAAGATGGCAGACAAAGCAAAACATTAAAAATACTGTAAAATCCAAGATGGCCACCAACGCTACTTTCAAATGGCTTTAACTTAGCCATTATTATACATAGAGAGCCGAAATTTGGTGAGGTTGTAGCTGAGGGAATCCTCTATCATGTACGGAATCCAAATCAAAAATCCAAGATGGCCGACAAAGCAAAACATTAAAAATACTGTAAAATCCAAGATGGCCAACAACGCTACTTTCAAATGGCTTTAAATCAGCCATATTTATTCATAGAGAGCCGAAATTTGGTGAGGTTGTAGCTATGGACATTCTTTATCATGCATTAGGTGAAGCGGCCATTTTGATTGAATATGCAAATTAGGTGAAGTGGCCATTTTGGTTCAATATACAAGGCAGTTAATTGCCTTGCGAAGTAAGTCAATGCATGTATTGTTACCATTTTGGTTCTACAATTTAAGTAGACAAGTTAGCCATTTTGATTTAATAAGCACATTAGGTAAAGCGGCCATTTTGATTAAACATTCAAGTCATAACGGCCATTTTGGCATTCACACATGCATTTTCTCAGGAAATGCAATCTAGTGTTACAATTACATCTGTTACTATCCTGATTCCGTACGTTTTTTGGCACGCTACTCCTCCTACAGTTTTTGTGCTATTTCAACAATTCATATATCAAAATGTTCAGCTCATTCAGGACATGATGGCTATGACTTTTGGTATTGGTGCAACTTTAGCTTTTTGAAATATTCAGCCTTTTCGGCCATTTTTTTCCCATTGAAAATGAATGGAGCTCAAATGAACTCAATGAGCTCATTTTACATCCTTGATATCTTTGGAACTCATTACAATATTTCACTACTCCTTTCACATTTTGGACCAACTCAACTTCCTTCAGCTACCTTGTACATTTTTTAAAAATATTTCGGCTACTTTCAGCTAATTTCAACTGTTTCTACAACGACTTTGCGATCTTTTCAGCTTAATGCAGCTTACTTCAACATTGTTGTACTTATACTGACTTATGATCATTATGCTCCTTTCAGCAAATTTTTGAAAGATTAAGATATTTTTGCTATTTTAGCTACTATTTAGCTGTTTATGCAAATTTCAGCTTTTTCAGCTATTTCAACAATTTTTTTTAATCAATCCAACTTTTTTCAGCCTAATTCAGCAAAACCATGTTCTACCAACTTCCTTCTGGTAATTTAAGATATTTTCTGCTTGTTTTAGCTGTTGTTCAGCTGTTTTTGACCAATTTCAGCTGATGGCTGCCAATGTTACTTTCAAATGGCTTTAACTCAGCCATCTTTATTCATAGAGAGCTGAAATTTGGTGAGGTTGTAGCTATGGACCATCTCTAACATACATTAGGTGAAGCAGCCATTTTGATTGAACATGCAAATTAGGTGAGGCCGCCATTTTGGTTCAATATACAAGGCAGTTACTTGCCTTGCAAAGTAAGTCAATGCATGTATTGTTGCCATTTTGGTTCTACAATTAAAGTAGACAAGGTAGCCATTTTGATTTAATAAGCACATTAGGTAAAGCGGCCATTTTGATTGAACATGCAAGTTGGGTGAAGCGGCCATTTTGGCATTCACACATGCATTTTCTCAGGAAATGCAATCTAGTTGTGTGAATGCCAACAAGGCATTCACACTATAGAGATTGTATCCGGTTACTATCCTGATTCCGTACGTTTTTTGGCACGCTACTCCTCCTACAGTTTTTGTGCTATTTCAACAATTCATATATCAAAATGTTCAGCTCATTTAGGACATGATGGCTATGACTTTTGGTATTGGTGCAACTTTAGCTTTTTGAAATATTCAGCCTTTTCGGCCATTTTTTTCCCATTGAAAATGAATGGAGCTCATTTTACATCCTTGATATCTTTGGAACTCTTTACAATATTTCACTACTCCTTTCACATTTAGGACCAGCTCAGCTTCCTTCAGCTACCTTGTACATTTTTAAAAAAAAATTCAGCTTATTTCAGCTAATTTTAGCTGTTTCTTAAACTGCTTTGCACTCTTTTCATCTTAATGCAACCTACTTCAACATTTTTGTACTTCTACTGACTTATTTATGCTAATTTCAGATCATTATGCTCCTTTCAGCAAATTTTTGAAAGATTAACATATTTTTGCTATTTTAGCTACTATTTAGCTGTTTTATGCAAATTTCAGCTTTTTCAGCTATTTCAACAAGTTTTTAAAATCAATCCAACTTTTTTCAGCCTAATTTAGCAAAACCATGCTCTACCAACTTCCTTCTGGTAATTTCAGATTATTTCAGCTTATTTTAGCTACTATTTAGCTGTTTTATGCAAATTTCAGCTTTTTCAGCTATTTCAACAATTTTTTTTAATCAATCCAACTTTTTTCAGCCTAATTCAGCATAACCATGCTCTCCCAACTTCCTTCTGGTAATTTAAGATTATTTCTGCTTGTTTTAGCTGTTGTTCAGCTGTTTTTGGCCAATATCAGCTTTTTTCAGATAATTTCAACTTTATTTTGCTTATTTCTACTTATTTCAGATTTTTTGCAATTTCAGATTGTTTCAGATACTTCATATTATGCTGCTTTGTGCTTATTTCTGCTAGTTTTGGCTTCTTCTGCTATTTTAGCTACTATTAAGCTGTTTTTATGCTAATTTAGGCTTGTTTCAACAAATTTTACATAATTTGAACTCATTTCAACTTTTTCCAGCCAAATTCTGCAAAAATATACTCTCTCTACTAATTTCTAAGATATTTAAGCTTCTTTCTGCTATTTCAGATAATATTCAGCTGTTTTTGCTATCTTAAGCTTTTTTCAGATAATTTCAACTTTATTTTGCTTATTTTTGCTTAGTTCAGATTTTTTCAGATTTCAGATTGTTTCAGATATTTTAGATTATTCAGATGATGCTGCTTTGTACTTATTTCTGCTAGTTTCAGCTTATTCTGCTATTTTAGCTACTATTAAGCTGTTTTAATGCTAATTTAGGCTTGTTTCAACAAATTCCACATTATTTGAACTCATTTCAACTTTTCCAGCATAATTCTGCAAGACTGTACTCTCTCTACTAATTTCTAAGACTTTTATAGCTTCTTTCTGCTATTTCAGATAATATTCAGCTGTTTTTGCTATCTTAAGCTTTTTTCAGATAATTTCAATTTTATTTTGCTTATTTCTGCTTAGTTCAGATTTTTTCAGATTTCAGATTGTTTCAGATATTTCAGATTATTCACAATTATGCTATTTCTAATTACTTCAGATAATTTAAGCTTATTTCTGCTATTTTAGATAATATTCAGCTGTTTATGCTATCTTTAGCTTTTTTCAGATAATTTCCACTTTTTTTGGCTTATTTCAGATTATTTCAGATTTCAGATTGTTTAAGATGTTTCAGATTATTCCCAATTAAGCTCTTACTAAATCCTGCTGCTAATTTAAGCTTATTTCTGCTGTTTTAGATAATATTCAGCTGTTTTTGACCAATTTCAGCTGATGGCCGCCCACGCTACTTTCAAATGGTTATAACTCGACCATCTTTATACATAGAGAGCTGCAATTTGGTGAGGTTGTAGCTAAGGACATTATCTATCATGTATAGAATCCAAAAAAAAAATCCAAGATGGCCGACAATGCAAAAAAGTAAAAATACTATAAAATGGTCAATTTTAGTGATATTGAGCTGAAACTTGGTGTAGTGATAGCTGAGAATGTTTCCTATCAAATGCTATATAAAAATCAAAAATCCAAGATGGCCGCCAACGCTACTTTCAAATGGCTTTAACTCAGCCATCATTATACATAGAGAGCCGAAATTTGGTGAGGTTGTAGCTGAGGGCATTATCTATCATGTACGGAATCCAAATCAAAAATCCAAGATGGCCGACAAAGTAAAACATTAAAAAACTGTAAAAATCCAAGATGGCCGCCAACGCTACATTCAAATGGCTTTAACTCAGCCATCTTTATTATTAGAGAGCTGAAATTTGGTGAGGTTGTAGCTGAGGGAATCCTCTATCATGTATGGAATCCAAATCAAAAATCCAAGATGGCCGACAAAGCAAAACATTAAAAATACTGTAAAATCCAAGATGGCTTCCAACGCTACTTTCAAATGGCTTTAACTCAGCCATCATTATACATAGAGAGCCGAAATTTGGTGAGGTTGTAGCTGAGGGAATCCTCTATCATGTACGGAATCCAAATCAAAAATCCAAGATGGCCGACAAAGCAAAACATTAAAAATACTGTAAAATCCAAGATGACCACCAACGCTACTTTCAAATGGCTTTAAATCAGCCATATTTATTCATAGAGAGCCGAAATTTGGTGAGGTTGTAGCTATGGACATTCTTTATCATGCATTAGGTGAAGCGGCCATTTTGATTGAATATGCAAATTAGGTGAAGTGGCCATTTTGGTTCAATATACAAGGTAGTTAATTGCCTTGCGAAGTAAGTCAATGCATGTATTGTTACCATTTTGGTTCTACAATTTAAGTAGGCAATGTAACCATTTTGATTTAATAAGCACATTAGGTAAAGCGGCCATTTTGATCGAACATGCAAGTTGTGTGAAGCGGCCATTTTGGCATTCACACATGCATTTTCTCAGGAAATGCAATCTAGTGTTACAATTACATCTGTTACTATCCTGATTCCGTACGTTTTTTGGCACGCTACTCCTCCTACAGTTTTTGTGCTATTTCAACAATTCATATATCAAAATGTTCAGCTCATTCAGGACATGATGGCTATGACTTTTGGTATTGGTGCAACTTTAGCTTTTTGAAATATTCAGCCTTTTCGGCCATTTTTTTCCCATTGAAAATGAATGGAGCTCAAATGAACTCAATGAGCTCATTTTACATCCTTGATATCTTTGGAACTCATTACAATATTTCACTACTCCTTTCACATTTTGGACCAACTCAACTTCCTTCAGCTACCTTGTACATTTTTTAAAAATATTTCGGCTACTTTCAGCTAATTTCAACTGTTTCTACAACGACTTTGCAATCTTTTCAGCTTAATGCAGCTTACTTCAACATTGTTGTACTTATACTGACTTATGATCATTATGCTCCTTTCAGCAAATTTTTGAAAGATTAAGATATTTTTGCTATTTTAGCTACTATTTAGCTGTTTATGCAAATTTCAGCTTTTTCAGCTATTTCAACAATTTTTTTTAATCAATCCAACTTTTTTCAGCCTAATTCAGCAAAACCATGTTCTACCAACTTCCTTCTGGTAATTTAAGATATTTTCTGCTTGTTTTAGCTGTTGTTCAGCTGTTTTTGACCAATTTCAGCTGATGGCTGCCAATGTTACTTTCAAATGGCTTTAACTCAGCCATCTTTATTCATAGAGAGCTGAAATTTGGTGAGGTTGTAGCTATGGACCATCTCTAACATACATTAGGTGAAGCAGCCATTTTGATTGAACATGCAAATTAGGTGAGGCCGCCATTTTGGTTCAATATACAAGGCAGTTACTTGCCTTGCAAAGTAAGTCAATGCATGTATTGTTGCCATTTTGGTTCTACAATTAAAGTAGGTGAGGTAGCCATTTTGATTTAACAAGCATATTAGGTGAAGCGGCCGTTTTGATTGAACATGCAAAATAGGTGAAGCGGCCATTTTGGCATTCACACATGCATTTTCTCAGGAAATGCAATCTAGTGTTACAATTACATCTGTTACTATCCTGATTCCGTACGTTTTTTGGCACGCTACTCCTCCTACAGTTTTTGTGCTATTTCAACAATTCATATATCAAAATGTTCAGCTCATTCAGGACATGATGGCTATGACTTTTGGTATTGGTGCAACTTTAGCTTTTTGAAATATTCAGCCTTTTCGGCCATTTTTTTCCCATTGAAAATGAATGGAGCTCAAATGAACTCAATGAGCTCATTTTACATCCTTGATATCTTTGGAACTCATTACAATATTTCACTACTCCTTTCACATTTTGGACCAACTCAACTTCCTTCAGCTACCTTATACATTTTTTAAAAATATTTCGGCTACTTTCAGCTAATTTCAACTGTTTCTTCAACGACTTTGCGATCTTTTCAGCTTAATGCAGCTTACTTCAACATTGTTTTTACTTCTACTGACTTATTTATGCTAATTTCAGATTATTATGCTCCTTTCAGCTAATTTTTGAAAGATTAAGATAGTTTTGCTATTTTAGCTACTATTTAGCTGTTTATGCAAATGTCAGCTTTTTCAACAATTTTTTTTATCAATCCAACTTTTTTCAGCCTAATTCAGCAAAACCATGTTCTACCAACTTCCTTCTGGTAATTTAAGATTATTTCTGCTTGTTTTAGCTGTTGTTCAGCTGTTTTTGACCAATTTCAGCTGATGGCTGCCAACGCTACTTTCAAATGGCTTTAACTTGACCATTGTTATACATAGAGAGCTGAAATTTGGTGAGTTTGTAGCTATAAACATTCTCTATCATGCTTTAGGTGAAGCGGCCATTTTGATTGAACATGCAAGTTGGGTGAAGCGGCCATTTTGGCATTCACACATGCATTTTCTCAGGAAATGCAATCTAGTTGTGTGAATGCCAACAAGGCATTCACACTATAGAGATTGTCTTCCGGTTACTATCCTGATTCCGTACGTTTTTCGGCACGCTACTCCTCCTACAGTTTTTGTGCTATTGCAACAATTCATATATCAAAATGTTCAGCTCATTCAGGACATGATGGCTATGACTTTTGGTATTGGTGCAACTTTAGCTTTTTGAATTATTTAGCCTTTTCGGCCATTTTCTTCCCCATTGAAAATGAATGGAGCTAATTTTTCATCCTTGATATCTTTGGAACTCTTTAGAATATTTCACTACTCCTTTCACATTTTGGACCAGCTTAGCTTCCTTCAGCTACCTTGTACATTTTTTAAAAAATATTTCAGCTACTTTCAGCTAATTTCAGCTGTTTTTTCAACTGCTTTGCACTCTTTTCAGCTTTATGCAGCTTACTTCAACATTTTTGTACTTCTACTGACTTATTTCTGCTAATTTCAGATCATTATGCTCCTTTCAGATAATTTTTGAAAGAT
This sequence comes from Garcialebias charrua, assembly GCA_038048925.1. Classification (NCBI taxonomy): domain Eukaryota; kingdom Metazoa; phylum Chordata; class Actinopteri; order Cyprinodontiformes; family Rivulidae; genus Garcialebias; species Garcialebias charrua. The sequence goes on along the minus strand of JBBPBX010099540.1, from coordinate 2,191 downwards.
TAAGATATTTTAGCTATTTTAGCTACTATTTAGCTGTTTTATGATAATTTCAGCTTTTTCAGCTATTTCAACAATTTTTTTTAATCAATCCAACTTTTTTCAGCCTAATTCAGCAAAACCATGCTCTACCAACTTCCTTCTGGTAATTTAAGATTGTTTCTGCTTGTTTTAGCTGTTGTTCAGCTGTTTTTGGCCAATTTCAGCTTTATTCATATATTTTCAACTTTATTTTGCTTATTTCTACTTATTTCAGATTTTTTTCAATTTCAGATTGTTTCAGATACTTCATATTCTTCTGCTTTGTGTTTATTTCTGCTAGTTTCAGCTTCTTCTGCTATTTTAGCTACTATTAAGCTGTTTTTATGCTAATTTAGGCTTGTTTCAACACATTCCACATTATTTGAACTCATTTCAACTTTTTCCAGCCAAATTCTGCAAAAATGTACTCTCTCTACTAAGTTCTAAGACATTTAAGCTTCTTTCTGCTATTTCAGATAATATTCAGCTGTTTTTGCTATCTTAAGCTTTTTTCAGATAATTTCAACTTTATTTTGCTTATTTCTGCTTAGTTCAGATTTTTTCAGATTTCAGATAGTTTCAGATATTTTAGATTATTCAGATTATGCTGCTTTGTGCTTATTTCTGCTAGTTTCAGCTTCTTCTGCTATTTTAGCTACTATTAAGCTGTTTTTATGCTAATTTAGGCTTGTTTCAACAAATTCCACATTATTTGAACTCATTTCAACTTTTTCCATCCTAATTCTGCAAAACTACACTCTCTCTACTAATTTCTAACACAGTTAAGCTTATTTCTGCTATTTCAGATAATATTCAGCTGTTTTTGCTATCTTTAGCTTTTTTCAGATAATTTCAACTTTATTTTGCTTATTTCTGCTTAGTTCAGATTTTTTCAGATTTCAGATTGTTTAAGATGTTTCAGATTATTCCCAATTAAGCTCTTACTAATTCCTGCTGCTAATTTAAGCTTATTTCTGCTATTTTAGATAATATTCAGCTGTTTTTGACCAATTTCAGCTGATGGCTGCCAACGCTACTTTCAAATGGTTATAACTCGACCATCTTTATACATAGAGAGCTGAAATTTGGTGAGGTTGTAGCTGAGGACATTATCTATCATGTATAGAATCCAAAAAAAAATCCAAGATGGCCGACAATGCAAAAAAGTAAAAATACTATAAAATGGTCAATTTTAGTGATATTGAGCTGAAACTTGGTGTAGTGATAGCTGAGAATGTTTCCTATCAAATGCTATATCAAAATCAAAAATCCAAGATGGCCGCCAACGCTACTTTCAAATGGCTTTAACTCAGCCATCATTATACATAGAGAGTCGAAATTTGGTGAGGTAGTAGCTGAGGACATTATCTATCATGTACGGAATCCAAATCAAAAATCCAAGATGGCCGACAAAGTAAAACATTAAAAAACTGTAAAAATTCAAGATGGCCGCCAACGCTACATTCAAATGGCTTTAACTCAGCCATCTTTATTCATAGAGAGCTGAAATTTGGTGAGGTTGTAGCTAAGGGAATCCTCTATCATGTACGGAATCCAAATCAAAAATCCAAGATGGCAGACAAAGCAAAACATTAAAAATACTGTAAAATCCAAGATGGCCACCAACGCTACTTTCAAATGGCTTTAACTTAGCCATTATTATACATAGAGAGCCGAAATTTGGTGAGGTTGTAGCTGAGGGAATCCTCTATCATGTACGGAATCCAAATCAAAAATCCAAGATGGCCGACAAAGCAAAACATTAAAAATACTGTAAAATCCAAGATGGCCAACAACGCTACTTTCAAATGGCTTTAAATCAGCCATATTTATTCATAGAGAGCCGAAATTTGGTGAGGTTGTAGCTATGGACATTCTTTATCATGCATTAGGTGAAGCGGCCATTTTGATTGAATATGCAAATTAGGTGAAGTGGCCATTTTGGTTCAATATACAAGGCAGTTAATTGCCTTGCGAAGTAAGTCAATGCATGTATTGTTACCATTTTGGTTCTACAATTTAAGTAGACAAGTTAGCCATTTTGATTTAATAAGCACATTAGGTAAAGCGGCCATTTTGATTAAACATTCAAGTCATAACGGCCATTTTGGCATTCACACATGCATTTTCTCAGGAAATGCAATCTAGTGTTACAATTACATCTGTTACTATC
>JBBPBX010099537.1:0-12515 GCA_038048925.1 Garcialebias charrua | reverse complement strand
CACCACGGGCGGACTAATCCTAGCTCTATACGGATTTATTTGTACAAAAATGCTGTCAAACTATCATTTATGACTATTCTATGACTAAACTATTATATTTATGACTATGACTACGCCTACAAACGCAATACAAGAAATAAATAAATAAAAACGTATTTTATTCTGAAATGTAAACATCACTTCCTGTTGCTCAAACCATGTAGCTTATTTACGAGAGAAGATCAAGGCAGCAGTCTCTCTACAGTTGTTCTCCTTCTTCCACCGAATGAATTGTTTTGTTCTGACTTCACTTGATTTATCGCGCGATCTCGCACGTGTCTCGGAGCAGCGCATCTATTCGGACCTGAGCTGAGCGCAGGTAATGGAAATTGGACTCGCTCAGCTGCGACCTGCGGAGCGGGGCGGAGCGGAGCCGCGTGTAGTGTATTTTTGGCGATAGACTGAACCAGATTCACAAAATTAACCGGGTTACTTTAGTGACTTATTAAACTGATCCAAATCCATAAAGTGAACCAGGTTACTTTAGTGACTCATTAGACTGACCCAGATCCATAAAGTGAACCGGGTTACGTTAGTGACTCATTAGACTGACCCAGATCCATAAAGTGAACCGGGTTACTTTAGTGACTCATTAGACTGACCCAGATCCATAAAGTGAACCGGGTTACTTTAGTGACTCATTAGACTGAACCAGATCCATAAAGTGAACCGGGTTACTTTAGTGACTCATTAGACTGACCCAGATCCATAAAGTGAACCGGGTTACTTTAGTGACTCATTAGACTGACCCAGATCCATAAAGTGAACCGGGTTACTTTAGTGACTCATTAGACTGACCCAGATCCATAAAGTGAACCGGGTTACTTTAGTGACTCATTAGACTGAACCAGATCCATAAAGTGAACCGGGTTAATTTAGTGATTCATTAGACTGACCCATATCAATAAAGTGAACTGGGTTACTTTAGTGACTCATTAGACTGACCCATATCCATAAAGTGAACTGGGTTACTTTAGTGACTCATTAGACTGACACAGATCCGTAAAGTGAACCAGGTTACTTTAGTGATTCATTAGACTGACCCAGATCCACAAAGTGAACCAGGTTATTTTAGTGACTGATTAGACTGACCCAGATCCATAAAGTGAACCGGGTTACTTTTGACTCATTAGACTGACTCAGATCCATAAAGTGAACTGGGTTACTTTAGTGACTCATTAGACTGACACAGATCCACAAAGTGAACCGGGTTACTTTAGTGACTCATTAGACTGACCCAGATCCACAAAGTGAACCAGGTTATTTTAGTGACTCATTAGATTGACACAGATCCATAAAGTGAACTGGGTTACTTTAGTGACTCATTAGACTGACCCAGATCCATAAAGTGAACCGGGTTACTTTAGTGACTCATTAGACTGAGCCAGATTCATAAAATAAACCGGGTTACTTTAGTGACTTATTAAACTGATCCAGATCCATAAAGTGAAACGGGTTACTTTAGTCACTTATTAAACTGATCCAGATCCATAAAGTGAAACGGGTTACTTTAGTGACTTATTAAACTGATCCAGATCCATAAAGTGAACTGGGTTACTTTAGTGACTTATTAAACTGATCCAGATCCATAAAGTGAACTGGGTTACTTTAGTGACTTATTAAACTGATCCAGATCCATAAAGTGAACCGGGTTACTTTAGTGACTTATTAAACTGATCCAGATCCATAAAGTGAACTGGGTTACTTTAGTGACTTATTAAACTGATCCAGATCCATAAAGTGAACTGGGTTACTTTAGTGACTTATTAAACTGATCCAGATCCATAAAGTGAACCGGGTTACTTTAGTCACTTATTAAACTGATCCAGATCCATAAAGTGAAACGGGTTACTTTAGTGACTCATTAGACTGACCCAGATCCATAAAGTGAAATGGGTTACTTTAGTGACTCATTAGACTGACCCAGATCCATAAAGTGAACCGGGTTACTTTAGTGACTCATTAGACTGACCCAGATCCATAAAGTGAACCGGGTTACTTTAGTGACTCATTAGACTGACCCAGATCCATAAAGTGAACCGGGTTACTTTAGTGACTCATTAGACTGACCCAGATCCATAAAGTGAACCGGGTTACTTTAGTGACTCATTAGACTGACCCATATCCATAAAGTGAACTGGGTTACTTTAGTGACTCATTAGATTGACCCATATCCATAAAGTTAACTGGGTTACTTTAGTGACTCATTAGATTGACCCAGATCCATAAAGTGAACCGGGTTACTTTAGTGACTCATTAGACTGACCCAGATCCATAAAGTGAACCGGGTTACTTTAGTGACTCATTAGACTGACCCAGATCCATAAAGTGAACCGGGTTACTTTAGTGACTCATTAGACTGAACCAGATCCATAAAGTGAACCGGGTTAATTTAGTGATTCATTAGACTGACCCATATCAATAAAGTGAACTGGGTTACTTTAGTGACTCATTAGACTGACCCAGATCCATAAAGCTAACCGGGTTACTTTAGTGACTCATTAGACTGAACCAGATCCATAAAGTGAACCGGGTTACTTTAGTGACTCATTAGACTGACCCAGATCCATCAAGTGAACCGGGTTACTTTAGTGACTCATTAGACTGACCCAGATCCATAAAGTTAACCGGGTTACTTTAGTGACTCATTAGACTGACCCATATCCATAAAGTGAAATGGGTTACTTTAGTGACTCATTAGATTGACCCATATCCATAAAGTTAACTGGGTTACTCTAGTGACTCATTAGATTGACCCAGATCCATAAAGGGAACCAGGTTACTTTAGTGACTCATTAGACTGACCCAGATCCATAAAGTGAACGGGGTTACTTTAGTGACTCATTAGACTGACCCAGATCCATGAAGTGAACCGGGTTACTTTAGTGACTCATTAGACTGACTCAGATCCATAAAGTGAACCAAGTTACTTTAATGACTCATTAGATTGACTCAGATCCATAAAGTGAACCGGGTTACTTTATTGACTCATTAGACGGACTCAGATCCATAAAGTGAACTGGGTTACTTTAGTGTCTCATTAGACTGAACCAGATTCACAAAATTAACCGGGTTACTTTAGTGACTTATTAAACTGATCCAAATCCATAAAGTGAACCAGGTTACTTTAGTGACTCATTAGACTGACCCAGATCCATAAAGTGAACCGGGTTACGTTAGTGACTCATTAGACTGACCCAGATCCATAAAGTGAACCGGGTTACTTTAGTGACTCATTAGAATGACCCAGATCCATAAAGTGAACCGGGTTACTTTAGTGACTCATTAGACTGAACCAGATCCATAAAGTGAACCGGGTTACTTTAGTGACTCATTAGACTGACCCAGATCCATAAAGTGAACCGGGTTACTTTAGTGACTCATTAGACTGACCCAGATCCATAAAGTGAACCGGGTTACTTTAGTGACTCATTAGACTGACCCAGATCCATAAAGTGAACCGGGTTACTTTAGTGACTCATTAGACTGAACCAGATCCATAAAGTGAACCGGGTTAATTTAGTGATTCATTAGACTGACCCATATCAATAAAGTGAACTGGGTTACTTTAGTGACTCATTAGACTGACCCATATCCATAAAGTGAACTGGGTTACTTTAGTGACTCATTAGACTGACCCAGATCCATAAAGTTAACCGGGTTATTTTAGTGACTCATTAGACTGACACAGATCCGTAAAGTGAACCAGGTTACTTTAGTGATTCATTAGACTGACCCAGATCCACAAAGTGAACCAGGTTATTTTAGTGACTGATTAGACTGACCCAGATCCATAAAGTGAACCGGGTTACTTTAGTGACTCATTAGACTGACTCAGATCCATAAAGTGAACTGGGTTACTTTAGTGACTCATTAGACTGACACAGATCCACAAAGTGAACCGGGTTACTTTAGTGACTCATTAGACTGACCCAGATCCACAAAGTGAACCAGGTTATTTTAGTGACTCATTAGATTGACACAGATCCATAAAGTGAACTGGGTTACTTTAGTGACTCATTAGACTGACCCAGATCCATAAAGTGAACCGGGTTACTTTAGTGACTCATTAGACTGAGCCAGATTCATAAAATAAACCGGGTTACTTTAGTGACTTATTAAACTGATCCAGATCCATAAAGTGAAACGGGTTACTTTAGTCACTTATTAAACTGATCCAGATCCATAAAGTGAAACGGGTTACTTTAGTGACTTATTAAACTGATCCAGATCCATAAAGTGAACTGGGTTACTTTAGTGACTTATTAAACTGATCCAGATCCATAAAGTGAACTGGGTTACTTTAGTGACTTATTAAACTGATCCAGATCCATAAAGTGAACCGGGTTACTTTAGTGACTTATTAAACTGATCCAGATCCATAAAGTGAACTGGGTTACTTTAGTGACTTATTAAACTGATCCAGATCCATAAAGTGAACTGGGTTACTTTAGTGACTTATTAAACTGATCCAGATCCATAAAGTGAACCGGGTTACTTTAGTCACTTATTAAACTGATCCAGATCCATAAAGTGAACGGGTTACTTTAGTGACTCATTAGACTGACCCAGATCCATAAAGTGAAACGGGTTACTTTAGTGACTCATTAGACTGACCCAGATCCATAAAGTGAACCGGGTTACTTTAGTGACTCATTAGACTGACCCAGATCCATAAAGTGAACCGGGTTACTTTAGTGACTCATTAGACTGACCCAGATCCATAAAGTGAACCGGGTTACTTTAGTGACTCATTAGACTGACCCAGATCCATAAAGTGAACCGGGTTACTTTAGTGACTCATTAGACTGACCCATATCCATAAAGTGAACTGGGTTACTTTAGTGACTCATTAGATTGACCCATATCCATAAAGTTAACTGGGTTACTCTAGTGACTCATTAGATTGACCCAGATCCATAAAGTGAACCAGGTTACTTTAGTGACTCATTAGAGTCTAATGAGTAGACTGACCCAGATCCATAAAGTGAACCGGGTACTTTAGTGACTCATTAGATTGACCCAGATCCATGAAGTGAACCGGGTTACTTTAATGACTCATTAGACTGAACCAGATCCATGAAGTGAACCGGGTTACTTTAGTGACTCATTAGACTGACCCAGATCCATGAAGTGAACCGGGTTACTTTAGTGACTCATTAGACTGACCCAGATCCATGAAGTGAACCGGGTTATTTTAGTGACTCATTAGACTGACACAGATCCATAAAGTGAACCAGGTTAGTGACTCATTAGACTGACCCAGATCCATAAAGTGAACCGGGTTACTTTAGTGACTCATTAGACTGAACCAGATCCATAAAGTGAACCGGGTTAATTTAGTGATTCATTAGACTGACCCATATCAATAAAGTGAACTGGGTTACTTTAGTGACTCATTAGACTGACCCATATCCATAAAGTGAACTGGGTTACTTTAGTGACTCATTAGACTGACCCATATCCATAAAGTGAACTGGGTTACTTTAGTGACTCATTAGACTGACCCAGATCCATGAAGTGAACCGGGTTACTTTAGTGACTCATTAGACTGACCCATATCCATAAAGTGAACTGGGTTACTTTAGTGACTCATTAGATTGACCCATATCAATAAAGTGAACCGGGTTACTTTAGTGACTCATTAGACTGACTCAGATCCATAAAGTGAACCAAGTTACTTTAGTGACTCATTAGATTGAAACAGATCCATGAAGTGAACCGGGTTACTTTAGTGACTCATTAGACTGACCCAGATCCATAAAGTGAACCGGGTTATTTTAGTGATTCATTAGACTGACACAGATCCATAAAGTGAACCAGGTTACTTTAGTGACTCATTAGACTGACCCAGATCCATAAAGTGAACCGGGTTACTTTAGTGACTCATTAGACTGACTCAGATCCATAAAGTGAACCAAGTTACTTTAGTGACTCATTAGATTGACTCAGATCCATAAAGTGAACCGGGTTACATTAGTGACTCATTAGACTGACCCAGATCCATAAAGTGAACCGGGTTACTTTAGTGACTCATTAGACTAAACCAGATTCATAAAATGAACCGGGTTACTTTAGTGACTTATTAAACTGATCCAGATCCATAACGTGAACCAGGTTACATTAGTGACTCATTAGACTGACCCAGATCCATAAAGTGAACCGGGTTACTTTAGTGACTCATTAGATTGACCCAGATCCATAAAGTGAACCGGGTTACTTTAGTGACTCATTAGACTGACCCAGATCCATAAAGTGAACCGGGTTACTTTAGTGACTCATTAGACTGAACCAGATCCATAAAGTGAACCGGGTTACTTTAGTGACTCATTAGACTGACCCAGATCCATCAAGTGAACCGGGTTACTTTAGTGACTCATTAGACTGACCCAGATCCATAAAGTTAACCGGGTTACTTTAGTGACTCATTAGACTGACACAGATTCATAAAGTGAACCGGGTTACTTTAGTGACTCATTAGACTGACCCATATCCATAAAGTGAAATGGGTTACTAGTGACTCATTAGATTGACCCATATCCATAAAGTTAACTGGGTTACTCTAGTGACTCATTAGATTGACCCAGATCCATAAAGGGAACCAGGTTACTTTAGTGACTCATTAGACTGACCCAGATCCATAAAGTGAACGGGGTTACTTTAGTGACTCATTAGACTGACCCAGATCCATGAAGTGAACCAGGTTACTTTAGTGACTCATTAGACTGACCCAGATCCATGAAGTGAACCGGGTTCCTTTAGTGACTCATTAGACTGACTCAGATCCATAAAGTGAACCAAGTTACTTTAGTGACTCATTAGATTGACTCAGATCCATAAAGTGAACCGGGTTACTTTATTGACTCATTAGACGGACTCAGATCCATAAAGTGAACTGGGTTACTTTAGTGTCTCATTAGACTGAACCAGATTCACAAAATTAACCGGGTTACTTTAGTGACTTATTAAACTGATCCAAATCCATAAAGTGAACCAGGTTACTTTAGTGACTCATTAGACTGACCCAGATCCATAAAGTGAACCGGGTTACGTTAGTGACTCATTAGACTGACCCAGATCCATAAAGTGAACCGGGTTACTTTAGTGACTCATTAGAATGACCCAGATCCATAAAGTGAACCGGGTTACTTTAGTGACTCATTAGACTGACCCAGATCCATAAAGTGAACCGGGTTACTTTAGTGACTCATTAGACTGACCCAGATCCATAAAGTGAACCGGGTTACTTTAGTGACTCATTAGACTGACCCAGATCCATAAAGTGAACCGGGTTACTTTAGTGACTCATTAGACTGACCCAGATCCATAAAGTGAACCGGGTTACTTTAGTGACTCATTAGACTGACCCAGATCCATAAAGTGAACCGGGTTACTTTAGTGACTCATTAGACTGACCCAGATCCATAAAGTGAACCGGGTTACTTTAGTGACTCATTAGACTGAACCAGATCCATAAAGTGAACCGGGTTACTTTAGTGACTCATTAGACTGACCCAGATCCATCAAGTGAACCGGGTTACTTTAGTGACTCATTAGACTGACCCAGATCCATAAAGTTAACCGGGTTACTTTAGTGACTCATTAGACTGACCCATATCCATAAAGTGAAATGGGTTACTTTAGTGACTCATTAGATTGACCCATATCCATAAAGTTAACTGGGTTACTCTAGTGACTCATTAGATTGACCCAGATCCATAAAGGGAACCAGGTTACTTTAGTGACTCATTAGACTGACCCAGATCCATAAAGTGAACGGGGTTACTTTAGTGACTCATTAGACTGACCCAGATCCATGAAGTGAACCGGGTTACTTTAGTGACTCATTAGACTGACTCAGATCCATAAAGTGAACCAAGTTACTTTAATGACTCATTAGATTGACTCAGATCCATAAAGTGAACCGGGTTACTTTATTGACTCATTAGACGGACTCAGATCCATAAAGTGAACTGGGTTACTTTAGTGTCTCATTAGACTGAACCAGATTCACAAAATTAACCGGGTTACTTTAGTGACTTATTAAACTGATCCAAATCCATAAAGTGAACCAGGTTACTTTAGTGACTCATTAGACTGACCCAGATCCATAAAGTGAACCGGGTTACGTTAGTGACTCATTAGACTGACCCAGATCCATAAAGTGAACCGGGTTACTTTAGTGACTCATTAGAATGACCCAGATCCATAAAGTGAACCGGGTTACTTTAGTGACTCATTAGACTGACCCAGATCCATAAAGTGAACCGGGTTACTTTAGTGACTCATTAGACTGACCCAGATCCATAAAGTGAACCGGGTTACTTTAGTGACTCATTAGACTGACCCAGATCCATAAAGTGAACCGGGTTACTTTAGTGACTCATTAGACTGACCCAGATCCATAAAGTGAACCGGGTTACTTTAGTGACTCATTAGACTGAACCAGATCCATAAAGTGAACCGGGTTAATTTAGTGATTCATTAGACTGACCCATATCAATAAAGTGAACTGGGTTACTTTAGTGACTCATTAGACTGACCCATATCCATAAAGTGAACTGGGTTACTTTAGTGACTCATTAGACTGACCCAGATCCATAAAGTTAACCGGGTTATTTTAGTGACTCATTAGACTGACACAGATCCGTAAAGTGAACCAGGTTACTTTAGTGATTCATTAGACTGACCCAGATCCACAAAGTGAACCAGGTTATTTTAGTGACTGATTAGACTGACCCAGATCCATAAAGTGAACCGGGTTACTTTAGTGACTCATTAGACTGACTCAGATCCATAAAGTGAACTGGGTTACTTTAGTGACTCATTAGACTGACACAGATCCACAAAGTGAACCGGGTTACTTTAGTGACTCATTAGACTGACCCAGATCCACAAAGTGAACCAGGTTATTTTAGTGACTCATTAGATTGACACAGATCCATAAAGTGAACTGGGTTACTTTAGTGACTCATTAGACTGACCCAGATCCATAAAGTGAACCGGGTTACTTTAGTGACTCATTAGACTGAGCCAGATTCATAAAATAAACCGGGTTACTTTAGTGACTTATTAAACTGATCCAGATCCATAAAGTGAAACGGGTTACTTTAGTCACTTATTAAACTGATCCAGATCCATAAAGTGAAACGGGTTACTTTAGTGACTTATTAAACTGATCCAGATCCATAAAGTGAACTGGGTTACTTTAGTGACTTATTAAACTGATCCAGATCCATAAAGTGAACTGGGTTACTTTAGTGACTTATTAAACTGATCCAGATCCATAAAGTGAACTGGGTTACTTTAGTGACTTATTAAACTGATCCAGATCCATAAAGTGAACCGGGTTACTTTAGTCACTTATTAAACTGATCCAGATCCATAAAGTGAACTGGGTTACTTTAGTGACTTATTAAACTGATCCAGATCCATAAAGTGAACTGGGTTACTTTAGTGACTTATTAAACTGATCCAGATCCATAAAGTGAACTGGGTTACTTTAGTGACTTATTAAACTGATCCAGATCCATAAAGTGAACTGGGTTACTTTAGTGACTTATTAAACTGATCCAGATCCATAAAGTGAACCGGGTTACTTTAGTCACTTATTAAACTGATCCAGATCCATAAAGTGAACGGGTTACTTTAGTGACTCATTAGACTGACCCAGATCCATAAAGTGAAACGGGTTACTTTAGTGACTCATTAGACTGACCCAGATCCATAAAGTGAACCGGGTTACTTTAGTGACTCATTAGACTGACCCAGATCCATAAAGTGAACCGGGTTACTTTAGTGACTCATTAGACTGACCCAGATCCATAAAGTGAACCGGGTTACTTTAGTGACTCATTAGACTGACCCAGATCCATAAAGTGAACCGGGTTACTTTAGTGACTCATTAGACTGACCCAGATCCATAAAGTGAACTGGGTTACTTTAGTGACTCATTAGATTGACCCATATCCATAAAGTGAACTGGGTTACTTTAGTGACTCATTAGATTGACCCAGATCCATAAAGTGAACCAGGTTACTTTAGTGACTCATTAGACTGACCCAGATCCATAAAGTGAACCGGGTTACTTTAGTGACTCATTAGACTGACCCAGATCCATGAAGTGAACCGGGTTACTTTAGTGACTCATTAGACTGACACAGATCCATAAAGTGAACCAGGTTAGTGACTCATTAGACTGACCCAGATCCATAAAGTGAACCGGGTTACTTTAGTGACTCATTAGACTGAACCAGATCCATAAAGTGAACCGGGTTAATTTAGTGATTCATTAGACTGACCCATATCAATAAAGTGAACTGGGTTACTTTAGTGACTCATTAGACTGACCCATATCCATAAAGTGAACTGGGTTACTTTAGTGACTCATTAGACTGACCCAGATCCATAAAGTGAACCGGGTTACTTTAGTGACTCATTAGACTGACCCAGATCCATGAAAGTGAACCGGGTTACTTTAGTGACTCATTAGACTGACCCATATCCATAAAGTGAACTGGGTTACTTTAGTGACTCATTAGATTGACCCATATCAATAAAGTGAACCGGGTTACTTTAGTGACTCATTAGACTGACTCAGATCCATAAAGTGAACCAAGTTACTTTAGTGACTCATTAGATTGAAACAGATCCATGAAGTGAACCGGGTTACTTTAGTGACTCATTAGACTGACCCAGATCCATAAAGTGAACCGGGTTATTTTAGTGATTCATTAGACTGACACAGATCCATAAAGTGAACCAGGTTACTTTAGTGACTCATTAGACTGACCCAGATCCATGAAGTGAACCGGGTTACTTTAGTGACTCATTAGACTGACTCAGATCCATAAAGTGAACCAAGTTACTTTAGTGACTCATTAGATTGACTCAGATCCATAAAGTGAACCGGGTTACATTAGTGACTCATTAGACTGACCCAGATCCATAAAGTGAACCGGGTTACTTTAGTGACTCATTAGACTAAACCAGATTCATAAAATGAACCGGGTTACTTTAGTGACTTATTAAACTGATCCAGATCCATAACGTGAACCAGGTTACATTAGTGACTCATTAGACTGACCCAGATCCATAAAGTGAACCGGGTTACTTTAGTGACTCATTAGATTGACCCAGATCCATAAAGTGAACCGGGTTACTTTAGTGACTCATTAGACTGACCCAGATCCATAAAGTGAACCGGGTTACTTTAGTGACTCATTAGACTGAACCAGATCCATAAAGTGAACCGGGTTACTTTAGTGACTCATTAGACTGACCCAGATCCATAAAGTGAACCGGGTTACTTTAGTGACTCATTAGACTGACCCAGATCCATAAAGTTAACCGGGTTACTTTAGTGACTCATTAGACTGACACAGATTCATAAAGTGAACCGGGTTACTTTAGTGACTCATTAGACTGACCCATATCCATAAAGTGAAATGGGTTACTAGTGACTCATTAGATTGACCCATATCCATAAAGTTAACTGGGTTACTCTAGTGACTCATTAGATTGACCCAGATCCATAAAGGGAACCAGGTTACTTTAGTGACTCATTAGACTGACCCAGATCCATAAAGTGAACGGGGTTACTTTAGTGACTCATTAGACTGACCCAGATCCATGAAGTGAACCAGGTTACTTTAGTGACTCATTAGACTGACCCAGATCCATGAAGTGAACCGGGTTCCTTTAGTGACTCATTAGACTGACTCAGATCCATAAAGTGAACCAAGTTACTTTAGTGACTCATTAGATTGACTCAGATCCATAAAGTGAACCGGGTTACTTTATTGACTCATTAGACGGACTCAGATCCATAAAGTGAACTGGGTTACTTTAGTGTCTCATTAGACTGAACCAGATTCACAAAATTAACCGGGTTACTTTAGTGACTTATTAAACTGATCCAAATCCATAAAGTGAACCAGGTTACTTTAGTGACTCATTAGACTGACCCAGATCCATAAAGTGAACCGGGTTACTTTAGTGACTCATTAGACTGACCCAGATCCATAAAGTGAACCGGGTTACTTTAGTGACTCATTAGACTGACCCAGATCCATAAAGTGAACCGGGTTACTTTAGTGACTCATTAGACTGACCCAGATCCATAAAGTGAACCGGGTTACTTTAGTGACTCATTAGACTGACCCAGATCCATAAAGTGAACCGGGTTACTTTAGTGACTCATTAGACTGACCCAGATCCATAAAGTGAACCGGGTTACTTTAGTGACTCATTAGACTGACCCAGATCCATAAAGTGAACCGGGTTACTTTAGTGACTCATTAGACTGAACCAGATCCATAAAGTGAACCGGGTTAATTTAGTGATTCATTAGACTGACCCATATCAATAAAGTGAACTGGGTTACTTTAGTGACTCATTAGACTGACCCAGATCCATAAAGCTAACCGGGTTACTTTAGTGACTCATTAGACTGAACCAGATCCATAAAGTGAACC